>JABFQA010002165.1:0-11819 GCA_022817065.1 Probaryconus sp. ZL-2020 | reverse complement strand
ACATTTTTAACATTTTTGTACATTTTAAATGTAATATTTAAATTTAGTATAAAATTATTATTAAAAGGTAAAAATATTTTTTAAGCTGAATTTTACTCATGATATAAACATTTTATATAATATATATAAATATCTATTTATAAAATAAAGTACTTTTAAAGTTATTTTTAAATCATTAAAATTGTTTACGATTAATTGATTTTTAATTAATTGCTTATAGCATGGTATTTGGTGTTCCTGACATTAAATATAGGATATGTTTCACCTCTTTTTGAGACAAAGTAGTGAAATGAAATGACATCGTCATTTCATGCACAAAATAATATAAATTTGCATTATAAATGTTAAGAATTATTTCGAAAGTTTTCTAAACCACAAAGATATAATTATTTATCTACAACTTTCTTTTATGATTTACATTAAGATTCACAAAGAGTTTAATTTCATTATTTCTATATTTAATATTTTGTCAATCAGTACTATCAAAAAATTATTTGCGTATAATTGCAATTCTGGGTTTAAAAAATAAACGTTTTTTACATTTTTTTTGTAACATTCATCATTTATAATTACAAAATATTAAACATAACATTAAATATATTTATGTAGGAAATGTCTAACTTTTTTGCAGCTACATGTGACAGCAATAATCATAATAAAATAAAAAATATATTATTATTATTATCCTTAATCATCTTTATAGACACGAAGAAAATCCTAACTACTCTGTAATTAGAGTGTAGCAAGTGTTTAGCTCTGTGATCACTGTTTCTAAATCTCTCATGAATCCTTTTGAATTGAATTAATTACTGTTCATTATGATCGGTGATGTAATAATTTGAATGTTATTTCTTTCAAAAGTACCTTATTGCACAAGAAATGATAGGTCGCATTTTTTGGCCTTTAAATGCAGCTAATGAGAAATGAGATGAAATCTATTGGGATCTAATATATTTCAAGTTGACATCTGGTGTTAAAATTTTAACTAATGTCTGCGTGCACTTCCTGTTAATTCTTAAATGAAATTGTTAAAAATATTGTTCATTTTTAATAGATTATGATATAAGATCATATAAAAAATTATTCTTTTTTAATCAAATTGTATATTTTCGATAATATTTACATAATAAAGTCGAGGTGCACGCTTAAAACTGCCATTTTTATCTAAACCACGCCTCTATGTTAGATCCCAATACATTAGCTGGCACTACAATTTTTTACATCAATGAAAAACAAAAAGAATCTTAAATTTGTACTGAAAATATGTGAATGATATTGTGAGTAATTGAGTCAGAATAACGAATTCATTATACGAATAAAAATAATAATGAAAGAATATAAAATACCAATTTGACTAGTTTTGTTTTTACAATAATAAAATCTACGAATTAACAAACAGGTTTATATATATATGCTGAGACAATCGGGTGGGTGTGAGTTTTAAATAATTCTTTAAATAATGTCAGAGAAGTTTCTCATGATATTTATTAGTTATAGAAATCGAAGTATCACATCACAAAGCTGTAAAAATTAAATTATCAATTCATTGTTTCCGCTTTGTTATTTTATAATGTCAATTAACAATTTTTACGCTTCATTTTATTGAAAACGTAATGAAGAAGAATTAATGTTTCGTAAATTTTGAATTCATAGTGTCTATTGTCTATTATTTGCAATGTATATATAATTAATATATGAAAATTTAGAAATATTCTGCAACCTTCAAAATTAATAATTTTTCCAATAAATGAAAGCATACGTTTTCACTTATGCCAACCCAATTTTCTAATCTTAATTCCCTTAACCAGTTTTGGAACTCATAAATTTCTCATTAAAATAACAAGATCAAAGACGATAATAAAGTTTGTTGCTTCAATAGTTACATTAGTCGTTAACGATAAAAAATTATCATTACACAGAGATAAAAGTGTTTTCAGTGGGAATTTATTAAATTAAATTATAATAATAAGTGTAAAGCCGTTTGTATTCGCATAGTATAATGGTAAAGCTTTCCACATCTCACGTAGACAATCAACATTATTTGTAAGTAATAATGAATTATACTCTCAGAGTAATAATGAGCACTGCGAAAGTTCGCCAAGAAACATTGCGTGCGGTTCTTAGAAAGACGGAGACGAATAAATTAGTATAAAATTAATAAAATGTGCGTACGTACGCGAAATGAAATAATAACGAGTTAAATGTTACTCGCATTGCATAAATGTGCAAGTTGAACCGCGAAACTAGATCACCGTGCCTTTCCTTATGCTTCCAGTTTCTTGTACGTAAAACAGCGTATCGCGTTTTTTTTTCTTTTTTTTTTTTTTTTACTTTCCGCACGCTGCCTAAGCAGCTTATAATCAAATTTCTCTGTCGTTCTATTAAGGCTACGTAATAGCTTTATCCTTATTCATTTACAGCCGATAATATAAATGAACCTTGTCATTTCACTGAAGTGAGAAAAGTATACTTGAAATGCAATTTTTATACTCCACTTCTTGCGGAAAGAAAATATTACTGTAACCAATTCGTAACCGTTTCTGAAAATAATTTTCAGCCTTAAAGCATCTTATTTATTTATTCTACTGAATTCACATAAAAAACTTTTTTCTATGTTTTTTTTTTTTTCAATAGGCAAAGAAATTGGCAAATCATTCGTAGGATGAAATTTAAAATACGGAACTTACAAACGATGTATGCTTTTATTTACGATTGCAAAAAATAGCCTTATAAGAAATTGCACAATGTAATAAATCTTATAATCGTTGATGTAAAAGTGAAAGTACTCTATATATAAGTATAATATATAATATAATAACTAGATAATATATAACTACAAATTCAGTTCATGTTTTTTAAAAAAATACCTGAAGAAGTACAAATTTCTTATCAGACAATCAGAATTGTTGAAAAACATTTTTCAACGTTACATTGATCATTAAAAAAAAAAAAAAAAACACGAAACGAAGAAAAGTGATGCCTAGAGACCACGCATCGCACGTAACTTACACTCACTCAATATTTCTTATGCTAATGTAAGATAGGTTGTACGTCATGATATGCGTTGGCGTATTTTTTCAAGTGACAACGCTCATTCTAAAGTTTATAAGTTGTCAGTATGTGTAAGTTTAACTAGTTTTGACAATTTATAAAAATGCTCTCAGAATATGACGTAATGCAAACTTGTTAAAATGGGATTATTTAAATTTCATGACATACAGAAAATACCCTAGTAAAAATAAATCCGGGCCCCTTATAGGTTTGCCCTGTAATTTATCTGAGGTCTGTAAAGGCAGCCCAAAATAGGCCAAGTTTATGCCTTTGTGAGTCTGCATATAATTAACCACCCAAGTAAAAATTTCGTCTAGTTTCTGTCATGGGGAGGACTAGTCGTTCTATTTTCGTGCCAAGGGCCTGGCTCGATAAACTGGCCAGTCGCTGGCCATATATGTAACGCTCTGTATGAAAAGGTGCTAAATAGCAAAACTGACCAGTAACTTGGCGAAGACTTGCTGTTTTCTGGGCAATGCCTTGTTACATATGGTTTTGCTTATTTAACAATAATATAGCAATAAATTATAAAAATAAAAAAAAAAAAATTTTCAATCATTTCACTTAATTTAGGTACATTTTACATCAACGCTCATTCAGTTACTTTTACTTACAACTATTTATTAGTATTATCTATTAACATTGTACTTGAAAAAATTTTCCCTAGGCTGGAATCGAAAACTCGCACGCTTCCTATATTCTTACTCATATTAACGCAACGACCTAAACCGCTCGGCTACGCAAGATATTGGGAATAACTGTCTTTTTAATACATCATAAATAATTGAAAAGTCTTGCATATATAATTTTAAAGATTCTTTGTAAATTTAGAACAAGTAATAAATACAAATATGACAATATTTTTTTATAATTACTGTAAGTGCAAAATAATTATATTTAACTGCGTTAATTAAAATTTTATATTTTATATTCTCTATATTAAAAACAGGGATGCCTGGATTATTTTTTACTAGGGTAATGTTAAAATAAATTCTGAACAAAAACATTTTTAAGAATTCAACAAAAGAGTTCATATAAGCTGATCTTCGATAACGTTAATTCGTATTGTTTGCAGGAAAAATGTATGGATTGATTGGAATGATAATTTTGGGATATGGTCTGTCCGCAATGGCAGGCTATATCCCACCTGGACCAAAATACACATGTCCAAAAGAAACTGTATACTTTTATCCTTGCGTCTGTTTGCATGGCAGTGACGAAGGTTTATACATAAGGTGCGAAAATTCCAATTTGGCAAGCTTGAGCCTTGCCTTTGTGAATTTCGGCGACCAAGGAATTCCTATCGAGGAACTCATTCTGTACAAATGTAACATAGGTAAATGCACGTTTCTACTTTATAATTCAATGTTTTACTTCCTTATTTTCAATTATCTCTTAACACTTTCTCCAGCTCGACTTTATGGCCCTGCTCTATATCCTCTGAACGTTCGAATCTTGAAGTTCATAGACACGCCTTTGAGATTAATCGACGAGCACAGCTTTCTAGGAATCAATAGGACTTTGCAAGAGCTTCACGTGATCAACAGTCGAATAGAGAAATTTCCAAAAGAAGCTTTAGAAATTTTGGGATACTTGTCTATTTTAGTCATTCAAACGCACAGCATCGACGAATTGCCAGGGAACAGTTTTGCCAAAAGTTTGGCCGCTAGTAAAATTGAAAAGCTTGAAATCAGCAACGGTATGTTCACCCCTAATGTTAACACTTTTTCATATTGTTTTCTTATCTAAGAATTTTAATAATCAAAACGAGACACATGTTCCATGTCATAAATTTATAGAAATAAATTACAATTATTCACTTTCTCAACCGATTGTAAATGATATATTTCTTCAGGAATATTATGGAAAGTTTATTTTACAGGAACACTTTCATCATTACCTCCCGAAGCATTGACGCCACTTAAGAAACTCAAAACGTTGGATTTACACGGAAATAAAATAAAGGATTTAAAACGTAATCAGTTTAAAGGATTGAGAGATGCAGAGGTGTTAGATTTATCACACAACCTCATCGATAAAATTGATCCGTCTCATCTTGCTGATTTAACAAAATTAGGATGGTGTAATTTATCTCATAACGCTATTTCTGATTTAAAAAGGTATGTATTACGAATTTATTTTTTATGGAAAATAATCAAAGATACAAGTGCATTAGCGTAGAGAATTTTTAAATTATACAATTGTATGCAGTGTCTAATAAGCATTAACACATTATGGGTTGAGCGTCGAAAGCGTTTTGTAAAAATGAAGTGATGAATAGTTGTGTGCGTAACCAATCATCGCGTGGAACTTGTTCGACGTCTTATTCTGGCGAGCAGTAAAAACTAGCTATTTCACTCATTGTACGGTATCTTCATGAACTACACTCCACCCATAATGGGTTAAATTCTATCCCTGAGAAAAGATGTACATTTAATAACGTTAAAAACATTTTAACATGTTTTTCTTGCATTGGCGGTTTGCACGATAATGGTTGTTATTGTTTTGAATATTAACATTAATAATATTGTATTTTCACAGAGGAACTTTTGCCAGAAATTCATTGCTCAAAGTCCTTAATCTTAGCCATAATAAAATAAGGAAACTTGATTCTAACACTTTCCGAGGAATGCGATTAATGCGACGACTGTATTTAAGCGATAATAAAATTAACGAAGTTGGAAGAGGAACATTTAATTCGATTACGAGGATTGGTACGATCGATTTAGCAAGAAATCAGATCAAGAAGGTCGATTTCCAGATGTTCAATCAGTTGCAATATGCAGAAGTAAGACATGTTTCTTAATTTTACTTCATTTAATAGTTGATTCCAATTTACTTTATTTAATATTAAAAGATTATAAAAACACTATTGTAACTTGAAGTTGCTGGACGTTTCTGAAAATGAAGTAACAGTGGTAGAAAAATTAGCATTCAAAGATTTATATTTGGCAAGAGTGAATTTATCGCACAATTGCATATCGAAGATTGAAGCGAATGCTTTTGAAAATTGCGCCAATATCACTATTCTGGATCTAAGCCACAATAAGCTTGAAAATATTTCGAAATTTGCTTTTGATAGTGCAACATATGCTACGGAACTTCAACTGAGTAATAATTATTTAACATCTCTAAATCAGGTATGTATGTTACTTTACGAATTCTTTTTCGTTATTAATTCTTTTTCATTGTTAATGTGAATTGTTTCAGGTACCTCTTCACAATATGACGGGATTAAAAATTTTGAACGTATCACACAACCAAATTCATTCAGTGCCTAGACAAACTTTCCCAAAACTTTACGAACTTCATACAATCGACTTATCACATAATAATTTGTCTGAAATATACAACGCAATATTCCAAACACTTTTTAGTTTAAGGCATTTGAATTTGTCACATAATTCATTGGAAAAAATTAAACCTTCTACGTTTGGACCATTACCTACGTTACTAGAACTGGATTTGAGTTATAATAGTCTGAGCGACATATCGAGGGGAAGTCTTACACGGTTGGCTAGTTGTAGGTCAGTATAATTTTTATAGTCGTAAATTATGCATTACTATTTGACAAGAATTTATGTTCTTCGTATTCTTCGTATGAAACATTCAGTCAAAAAAGTACGAGAAAATTAATGAAGTAATTTTTTTGTTTCAGAACGTTGACTGTCAAAAATAATAAATTGACAAAAATATTTCAAGTTCCAGCGTCTTTGGCGTTCTTAGATTTTTCTGACAACGCTTTAGAAAACATTCCAACGACAGACACTTGGCCATCTATGAACGCACTTTTATCCCTTGATCTGTCAGGAAATAAATTGTCAGATAATTTAGCTCATGGTAGCTTTGAAAATCTGCTTACCTTGAGGACACTGAATTTGCAATCAAATCAAATTAGTAAACCTCCTTGGGATGCTCTTAGTTCTTTAACAAGTTTACAGTTCTTATATATGCAGGTAATTATCAAGTTAAAACAATTAAGAATTATTGCTACAATATTATTAATTGAAATGATTGCATCTCCTTTTCTTTAGAATAACAACATTACTACTTTGGGAAAAGCAGCTTTCGGAAGATTACCAATCGTATTTGAATTGAATTTAGCAAACAACCACATTCGCAACGTTAGTCAACGAGCATTCGAAGGCCTTCTTCAACTTCTAACACTGAATTTAACAAATAACGATATCGTTCATATTCCAAATGAGGCTTTCCGCGGTTTAGTATCGCTGAGAAATTTAGATCTTTCTTACAATAGACTCGAAACTCTGGACAATAGGACAAATGGACTATTGGACGACTGTTTATCTCTAGAAGTACTGAATCTTAGTCATAATAAAATTGCTTTTGTAAGTCGAAAGACACTGCCAAATGATCCTTGGATACCATACAGACTCAAAGAAGTGGATTTATCTTATAATACTATGCCAGTTTTGACGTACGATATCACTTATGGAGCCAAAAAGCTATTGCATTTAAATCTTAGTTATAATAATATCAATGAAATACGAAGATGTGAGTTTTTTTCGTTTCAAATTAATGCAGCATAATAAATAAGAATTATACGAGCTAATGAAATTTCTGTTTTTTTTTTTTTTTTTAGATACAATTGGTAATATGACATCATTAGAAATTCTTGATTTGTCTTATAATGACTTGGAGGATCTCACAGAGAAGGATGTATTTATTCCCCCTAGAAATCTCAGCCATTTGTACTTGAGTCATAATCGCTTCTCGTATTTACCATTAAACAAAATAGTTCCCATACCGAATTTAAAAGTTTTAGATCTCGAATATAATAACTTTGCAGATTTTAACATTGACTTAATGAAAATTATTGAAAATGGCACTGAACTTAAATATTCCGGTAAATTATGAAAATAATAAATTATAGTATTTGAAAGAGAAAGTTTTTCGTAACGACAGAATGAAAATTAAGGAACTTATTATTTTGTGCACGCAGGTAACCCTCTTAATTGCGACTGTTATGTAAGACCTTTAAGGCGATGGCTAGGCATGCTAACGGAAGTCCCTGAAAATTGGATGAATTTAAAATGCGCGAGTCCTAAGTATGTTACGTTGACTCCAGTTCCTGATGTAACTGAAGATCTAATGACTTGCAGCGTACGGGAAATTAATGAAGATCCATTGTTTGACATCACTCCTGATATTAAATTTCGTAATCTCGAATTGTAAGTCATGTGCATTGATTAACACTTCAATGACCAAGCATTTTGAAAACAAAGATATATCTGATAATCGTCCAATGCAATTTATCGAGGGTTCAGGGGTTACTTCAATGCGCTCACGCGAATTCAATTTGCACTTAATTTATATTAACTTTTACTTCTTTTAATTTGCCTCGTAATAATTATAAATACTTTAAAAGATATTTATCTGAATGGGAATTAAGATACGCATAATAAATATTTTTAAATGGAATTATTGTATTTGATATATGATTTTCTTTTGTATTTGTAACACGTAATATAGAAATGTGTTTTGAATTTTTATAATTATGCTTTTAGTAATGACGAAGACAATACATGGAAAGTCACATGGTACGTAATATCTAGGAAGGACGTTGGAGATTTCTATATAGTGATAAGAGAAGCCGGAGGTAGCAAATCGCTAATTGAAAAAGATCTAGTATACAAAGACAGATCGTTTATGTTTCCGGATCCAACACCCTCGCAAGCAAAGTATGAAATTTGTATTCTTGCCAGAGATTCTGAAGGACACATCAAAAGTTATAGAACTTCTCAATGTCGGATCCTCAACAAACGTGTTATTAGCTCAAGTAGTAGAGCTTCAATTTCCAGCCTTCTTTTGTTACTTATTTTGCCTGTGCAATTGGATATTATTTTATTATAATAATTGCTCATAATGTGCAATATGTCCTATTTCAATATACGCTCTTAACAATTATTTTAAAAATAAAAGTTTTTGCTGTCGAATCTTCAACTGAATTTATTCAATGGTGAGAGGATTAATTGAAATCATAACGAAATATTTAAAAAGGAATAGGATTTCATTGTAAGAAGTGTAATTTTAAGAGTGTATATCCAGTTAGAAACAAGTTATACAGTAAGAGAATTTTTATTTCATTTTACTGTGAAATGATTTCTTGACAATGTGTTCTTGACAAAAAACAATGAATTGCTGTTAATCCAACTGTTTCTAAATGGTTTATATAATTATTTTTGCTATGTACATATTGTTTATTTGGGTTTAATTTGTAATTTTATTTACAAGTTCCCTCAAAGAGACTGCGATATTCCAACTATACGTCAGAAATGTCATGAAATTAACGCGGTATTAGTAATTGATATCAGTATGTTTGACCAATAAAAAAAGAATAATAAAAATTTTGTGGATTATGAAATTTAATATGAAATGAACTTATAAAATCTGCATTATGTTTCATGTTGTTTCTGACAGAGTATATTGATAACTGCCTTTTTACGAATTCATGTGATTTATGTCGTGCAATTATGAATGTGTCTCCAACACATTTGACTGATATTATTTTGTATATACAAATCATCATATTTCAAAGAGAAATTAAATTTCATTATAAAGTGGTTAATCGCTTTTTTGAAAACAGAAGCCACTGTACAACTTTCTGCAAAAGAAAAAAATATTTATTTTTGCAAATTTGTACTTTTTAATTTATGTTTTATATTAATTTTTACGTTTTTAATCATATGGCCTATGATTGAAGCGATAGTTTATAGTATAATGTATATTAGCTTTGTAAAATGTATTCCGTTCAAATGAAACTGTTTTTTATTCAAACCATTATAGACATCCTTTATATTTTTATTTCACTTTGAAAGCACAACGAATCATAAAAGTTAAAAAGTTTGTATTTCTGCTTAGAAATTTTAATAAGATTTGGAACAAAAAAGCGTTTTTTCTAATGGCTCACTTAATATATCTTTTAGCTATTTTCAGGTTTGATGAATTTGTCGATGAATTAATTTATGAGAACTTGATACACATAATTTTCATTATCAACTTTGTATAAGATGGTCTTCGCGTATAATAATATGAAATTTTTATAGAAAACCTGCCAATCAAGCAATCAATACATCCAGATAATTACGACCGGGAACTGGATGAATTGATGAAGGCAGCAATCATGAGTAAACGAGCAGAATTGGCAATGAGGAAGGGCATCGTGTTCCGTCAAGACAATGACAGACCTCATGTTTCTTTGACCACCCGACAAAAAATGTTGAAGCTTGACTGGAATGTGCTATCCGCTTGCTGTATTCATCAGACATTGCACCTTTAGATTATCACTTATTCCGGTCTTTGAGAAATTCTCTTAGCGACAAAAAATAACGATACTTTTGATCACAGAAAAACCACGAGAAATGCATTGATGAGATCTTTAAGGGTGGCTGGGGTTCAAGTAAAATATAAACGTTTCTTTAAGTTTTAATTAAAGAAAAAAAAGTTTAGGATTCAAGACATTTTCCTCTTCTTACATTTTCTTGCAACGATTTCACTTGTAAACGTTTGTTTGTTTGTTTTTTTTTTTTTTTCTCTCTCTTAATTTCATAGTGTATCATTGCGAAACTTTTAAATGATACATTAAATGATTTTAATTTTATTATGATTACTATTTTTGCGTGCAAATTGCATCGGTTGTAGCTTAGAGCGAATTTTTGAATTCTGCATAAAAACATAAATACATATGTAATTCTTGCATACTGTGTGGAAAAATGTTCGATAATATCTGTACATTACACTAAATATTGATAATGGTGCTTCTGAAAGTATGGAATCTTCGGTTGACTTCATGTGTAAATGTAAAACTTAATTTGCTTATTTTAACATATTTATTATAAACTGAACGACGACTGAACGCCAGGAGCATAAATAAGCAATTCAATATTTTTTATGATATACTATATCTGTAAGAACGTAAACTTATTTTATCTTGCCTCGTCAATAAATAGAAGATATTTATTTATAATTACACGGCAAAAGAATTTTACTTTCCACAAGAATTCTCATTAAGAATGCAAAACACCTTGTTTAATCACAAATTTTGGTATTCGGAAATGTCATTTGTTTTTAAATTAATACAAATTTCATTAAGTTTTGAACAGAAACGAAAAAGATAACACCTTTGGTAATTAATCTGGATGTAATTAATAAGAAATAATTTCGCGACAGAGATAATAAATTAACGGTAAGTTCGCGTGCCAATGGAGTGTGTGACCATCAACTCTCGCAAGCTTAATTTCGTTAATGCCCTTGCGCCTAATAAACCCCATAGTAAATTTCAGAAAAATTCTCAAGGAAGTTTCTGATAGCGCACTGTGCGAGCTTATTTCATTATTCCGCGAGTCTGTAATTAGGATACCCTTATAGAAACAGCCTTAATGAGACAAGAAGTCGTGGAACTCTTCTGATCATGTAACAGGAAAGTGAGCACTTGAGAATTTCGTCTTTGAAAAATGCCAAGATTTTTTTTTTTTAAATATTGGTTCTCCACTCGGTTCGTGTACAAAAAGTTGGAACCACAAATTCATTTCTCAGAAAGACCGAAAAATGTACACTGGAATGAGGATTCTTAGGATTGTTCTTTCATAATTTATTCACCAAAATGTGAATTATTCTAAATTAGAATACGTTGAATTGTGAATTTCTAAAATCATTTTATTTTTATTTATAAGTAAAAGGATCATTAACTTTTTTCGTTAACTTGTTTATCATGAAATTATTTTTTTTTAATTTTCATTACAATAATC
>JABFQA010002164.1:0-11820 GCA_022817065.1 Probaryconus sp. ZL-2020 | reverse complement strand
TTGTTTGAAAAAAAAAAAAAAAAAAGAAACGTTTTCAGTCGTTTGTAAATTTGATAATCGCAATGAATCAAAAAATTTGATATTTTAAAAATGCAAAACAAAATGAATTGCAACAAAAATGAAACGATGATCGCGAAAAAAATTTGCACTAAACTTTTTCTGCATTTTACAGAATTGTAAATAACTGTTTTAAAGCTTTCTACGAAATAATTCTCAGTTTTATAGCCTCTAATCAGTTTCGCTTTCGATACGTCC
Organism: Probaryconus sp. ZL-2020; assembly: GCA_022817065.1. Classification (NCBI taxonomy): domain Eukaryota; kingdom Metazoa; phylum Arthropoda; class Insecta; order Hymenoptera; family Scelionidae; genus Probaryconus; species Probaryconus sp. ZL-2020. The sequence continues at coordinate 11,565 of JABFQA010002164.1, read as the reverse complement.
AATAAATACTTAACTTGCGCTTTTGATAAATGGCAAAAATGAATTTTCAAATTGCTTTTAACGGCGTTTAAAAAGTTTTCGTTTCGACGCAAGTGAAACTCGAGTTCCGCTAGTGAGAAATCGATTTAAATGAACTTTCATGTAATTATTCCTCAATTTTCAACGTATTCTGAATTGGAATCACATTTGAACAATGTTTTAATAACTCGTAATATTTTCATTTAACGAACAAAAAAAAAAAAAATGAAATTAATTTTTTAATGAAATTAAAAACAGACAAAAGAATGAACAATGTGCATTAATAATTTTTATCTTGTTATCAAAGTGTTAGAACACAAAATAAAGAACGAAATTTTGAATGATGAGCACTCAAGTAAATCGCGGAATTTGCGACGTAATGTTAACGACGAGAGACTTTTGGAATCTGCAAAAAATTTCATCGAACTCTTCTGAAAACCAATTGATTCGGATAGTCGTCCTTTAAAACAATCAGCTTCGAAAAAAAAAAAGAAAAACAAACAAAAAACAAAAAGAAAAAAAATGCGTAAGTATATTTGAATATCGTAAAATTTTGTTTTGCAAAAAGCTCATTAAATTTGCAAAATCTCAACTGAACTAAATGATTTCAGTGGGAATTTGTAACTCGATACACCGTGAATCGCGATGCAAACACGAAGTCTAATTAACGTTATAAATGTTTCATAATTGTAATTCACTCGGAAGTAAAATGAACTTTCGAACAAACTTGTTAAGCCGCAAGATTAATTTCGAGTTTATTATAATTATGAAATGACGTGACGTGCTTTTTGCAAAATTCAATCAAAACCGCGGGATTTAAAAAAATAACGCGGGAAAGATGGAATTTAAAAAAGACTTCGCGGGAAATTTGAAATGTGCAAATATGAACCAATGAACAGTTTTATTTTTTTTTTTCTGTATTTCGCTTATGTTTTTGCTAATTTTACAAAAATGTAAATCAATTCTAAAATTATTATTATTATTATTACTGTTAGAAAATTCAGTTTAAAATTGAAAAATTCTGAAAAATTTACGTTACGTGCAAATTTGAGATTGTAACAGCAGCTCAAATATTACTACCAGCACAAAATGGGTATCGATGACTCCCTCTCTCTCTCTCTCTCTCTCTCTCTCTCTCTCTATCCCGTCCCTCTCTCTCACAATCGATCGCATCATATCACATGTCCGTGACGCGAGAGAAATGTGCATCCGTATGCGTGACACGTGTGTGTTTTGTTCGATACACATTCGAGAGTACGAATCAGACAGGACCACGAGGCAGCGCTCCCATCGATCGGCGTAATGCAATATCGACGAAAACGTCACGCTCCTCGCGTTCCATCATTTGTGCGTAAATGGAGACATCTTCAACCTCCACCGGAGCCTTTAATCAGATTTCACCTAGGCAATGAGCAAAAGTCTCGGCTCGTTGACAAATACCCGTCAGTCGCACTTTGCAATATCCCATCGTATTATTAGTTAACGAACGATGGACGACGTTCGAATTAATGGGGGTTTTTTAAAGAATTTTTTAGAAATGATCTTCACTGAAGATTCTTAAGGAAAGATCTTCACCGAAGAACTTTAAGAAATGATCTTCATCATAGAACTTTAAGAAATGATTTTTATCACAGAATCTTAAGGAATGATCTTCACCGAAGAATGTGAACTTATGATCTTCATCATAGAACTTTAAGAAATGACCTTCATCATAGAATTTTGAGAAATGATCTTCATCGAAGAATTGGAAGTATATGATCTTCATCATAGAACTTTAAGAAATGATTTTTATCGCAGAATCTTAAGGAATGATCTTCACCGAAGAATGTGAAGTTATGATCTTCATCATAGAACTTTAAGAAATGATCTTCATCATAGAACTTTAAGAAATGATTTTTATCACAGAATCTTAAGGAATGATCTTCACCGAAGAATGTGAACTTATGATCTTCATCATAGAACTTTAAGAAATGATCTTCATCATAGAATTTTGAGAAATGATCTTCACCGAAGAATTGGAAGTATATGATCATCATCATAGAGCTTTAAAAAAAGATTTTAATAGCAGAATCTTAAGAAATGATCTTCATCATAGAATTTTAAGAAACTAGTCGATGATCCTCATTGCAAAATCTGAAGAAATGATCTTTACCGAAGAATTTGAAGTAACGATCTTCATCGTGGAACTTCAAAAAATGATCATCGCCAAAGAACTTTAAGAAAACAATAACTGTACAACTTTCCTTCCCTAGGGAGAATGGAAATATCCAAAAACCCTCCCTTCCAACAAAATATCACATTTCAATTATTTTCAAATCACTCTCAAAACTTATCTCAAATTCAAATTTTTCAACAACCTTTCATTTTCACAACGAAAAAAACGTCGAAAGGAAAGAAGGACAATCGAGAGAGACAATAGAGAGATAATTGACGCATAACTTTTTTAAGAGGTAGCACATCTCCCCCCCCCTCCTCTCCCGAGCCCGACAAAAGTCACATATAGAAACGTAATTTACTCTCGCGTTGGATCACTTTTTATGCTCTTGTTTTAAATTAAAGCAGCACTAAAAGTCTTGAAAAGGTGCTATTTCCACGATTTATTCGGCCTGTTTTATTGCACCTGGCATATGAGCCGTAATGAAACAAATGCATGCTCGCAGTTAAATTGATAATGACTTTCTATGTAATCAGGATGAAATCTATAAAAGTTACTAGAACTAGTTAGCTTTTATCAAATAATTACAATAGTGGAAACAATGAGATGGTTTTATTGCAGTCCGTTATTTCGGCCGCCGTTAAATATATACAACGCGAATCGCAATTAAAGAGAATTGCAGTTTTGTACGTTTTTTGTTTTACTTCTTCTTTTTTTTCTTTTTTTAATTATACTTAAAAGTACTTTTTAAGTATCGAAATGCAAATAACATTTTCTCACTATTTTGATTCTAAAGATATGCAGATACTGTATTTTACATTATCCGCAAAAATTCGAATCGATCTATCGTTTAAAAGTAGATAATAATCGAGGATCGATGTATCGAAACCAATCGATTTATGTTGTCTATCGATATATCGTTAATATTTCACACCGAAGATCGATTTACAATCGATATGTTATAACGAAAATCGTCATAATATCGATATTTCATATTGAAGATCGATATACCGAAACTAATCGATTTATATTGTCTATCGATACATCGTTAATATTTCACACCGATGATCGATTTGCAATCGATATTTTATATCGAAAATCGTCATAATATCGATATTTCATACCGAATATCGATATTCCACATCTATAATCGATATTTCATATTGGACAGAGTGTTTATTTATAAACACCTAATAGGAACAAATGTTGACCGATTACTGAACGTCCAGACTACTAACGGTGTTACATAATGAAAGATCATTAAATGCCTTCTACCACGTAGATTAATATAGACATTAACGTGAAATTAACACGCCAAGCAAAAAGCACCCGATACGCTCACCTGTAATTTCTGGGCAACATTAGCAATAACCGTGATACGACGGTTACTGTTACTCATAAACAGTACCGAGAAAACTACCGATCGTGGATTTAACCATCCGAGATCGTTAAAAGCTGATAGAAAAGTTTAACGATCGCGTTGGCAAAATTTCGCAATCGCGACGGTGAATCGCTGTTCGTTGATCTTGAATATTAACGACTCGTTGGAAGAGCATTGTGTATGGATTTCTTTTTTTTTTTTTTTTCTTTCTTTCCTTTTCTTCTTCTTCTCGTTGCGATTATAAATACGGCTTTGTGCAGAAATTACAGTTTCAGGAATTGGCCGTTGTTAATGTCACCGCGAGTCAAAAGTACAGTTCCTTTTGTTCGTTGTGATAAGATCGTGAACGTTATTTGAGTGGCACTGAAATAACCGTCGGTTCAATTTTTATCACGGAAAATTGAAATTTGGTCGACAATGTCGAAAGTGGAAAGAAAAATTTTCCAGTCGTAATTTCACTTACGTTACGGTCAGTTCAAACATTTTTCGTCATTTAAATTCCCCGCCAAATTTCTCAATGGAAAAAAAAAAAACAGCGAAAATACAAAATGTAGAAGATTTTGCAAATGCCACCAGAAAAAAGCGTTCCCGAAAAACAGTCCTCACGAACGCTCGACAATGTCTGTCCCAATTTCGTGTCCCACTTTAAAAGCAGACGAAAATTTCCTCAATCACCGAAACTTGCCGAAAACAAAGTCGCGCTTTAATAACAGAAACGTTGAAATAAAATTCAGATAACACTCGTGCCGTTATACGTCGGGCCAAAAACTAAATTGTGCGCGCAAACAAAGTTTCATTAAAGCGAAATATCGCTCCAAAAAGCCGCCGGGGTGAGAACGTTCGCGAGCGCCCTGGTATTAACATTTTAATTGGCACGTTGGTGATTTCCGTTCTGTAACGGCGCGCGCATTGTGTGTATTATGAAGGAACAAAAAAAAAAAAGAAAAAAGAAAAAGGAACGCGGAAAAATAAAGGAAAAGAGATGAAAAAAAGAGGCAACAATGTAATGCCACGAGGAGCGCTACAAAAGAAATGATAATCGGCCGAGATAACGCCTTTGCGTTCGTTCCATTTTTCTCTCTCGGTACGTTGTTCATCGTCGTGCGTTGCATATTTATATTTGTTTGCGAGCGCGTGCATCCGCGAAGACCCACGCGCTTTCCTCACTCGCGTTCGCTCTCTAGTTCTTCCGCTAATCTTTAAGGCTTCGCTCGGATTCGCTCGGCCTTTCTACTCGCGACCTACAACCTGTTTTTCATCCAGAAACATCGTTTGCATGATCAATTAATCGATGCGCCATTCTCGACTTTCATATAAAGATCGATAAACCATCGATTTTTTACATCGAACTATCTACTATCGATTATATGTATCGAATAATCGATGATCGATAATATATATCGACTAATCCATGATCAATTGTATATATGGAATAATCGATGATCGATTACATGAATCGAATAATCGATGATCGATAATATATATCGACTAATCCATGATCAATTGTATATATCAAATAATCAATGATCGATCATATGTATCGAATAATCGATGATCGATTATATATATCGAATAATTGATGATCGATAATATATATATTGACTAATCCATGATCGATTGTATATATCGAATAATCGACGATCGATTATATGTATCGAATAATCGATGATCGATGACTGATTGATTGTGAATTGTTGTAAATGTTATCGTAACGATACTTGAATACAGATCTTTTATATCGATTGTTATCACTGGGTTCAAATCTCGTTTTGTATACTTTCTCGATCGTTATCGACTAATCGATTTCTCGTGAATGTAAAACGACTGTTGTCGCGTATTTTCTTACTTATTTCCGCTGAGAAGACCTACGCGATTTTCTCTTCTCTTTCGCTCTCTCTCTCGCTATCTGTCTCTCCCTTTTTCTCGCTCTCTTTCTCTCGCTCTTTTTCCCATACCATACACGGCTCTCTTCTTGTTATTCCGCTATTCTTTAAGGCTTCGGTTCGCTGCTGTTTTATCAGCGCCGCGACCTACAACTGGTGCTCGTCGAGCACATTCATTCTCGTTAAACATAATGCGTCGTAATGTAAAAAAAAAAAAAAAAAAAAAAGGAAGGTAGGAAGGAAATGAGCAAAGGCAAAGTGGCTCCTGTTTTTCCGTTGAAAAAATATGGACGTAATCGATTATTCAATACACTGTGTCGTTGACGTATTTTATATCGATTGTGTATCGATCATTGTATATCGATGTCTCGTAATTCCGTTATGCATCGATATTAGATTATATCGAATCGATATCAAAGTTCGAGTATTAAAGAAAATATCAACGTTAAAATATCGATGATCGATTATTTTTCGATAGTTATCGATGATTGACTAAATATCGATGTACAATTTTCTGTGCCTTCATTCCAGTTATTTGCAGAAGTAATATTATTGGGAATTATTAACGGTTTTATGACTTCTTTTTCTTCCCTTTTTTTTCTTTTTTTATTTCCTGAAATAAAAGTTTGTAGGGTTTTTTATGTCACGGCATTAAAAGAATCTCCAACGTGAGACGAACCACGTGACAGTTTTGGTAAAAGCTGTTACGATTTCAAAAAGGAATGCATTAGCGAAAGGGCGACTTTAGCGCCTGGGATTAATGTTATAATTCCTTCGTTGTAAAAGAACTTTATAATTCGAATTTTTAGCTTCCGTCAATTTCAAATATACTTTCCATATTGTTCGTTTAATATTTAAATTATCATCATTATTATGATGTTTCGTAATAATGAATGACTTGGCATTAAAATTTACATTTTGAATTATTAATCCAAATTCTTCTGGATCTCATTGTAGATAAAATTTAACGATCATTTAACGCTTGAAACGTTAATTATTAAAATCCACATTTCACGGTAGCCTAATTTTTTTGCAAACATTTTTTTCATAAAGTTTTACGATATGATATTGTTAGAGTTATGACGTCGTTTTGGGGTAGGTAAAGGGAAAAAGCACGATAAATTACGAGCAGAGAACTAATCTTGTCAAACAGTTTTTATATTATTTTTGTCACGTAAAATATTTTTACTGTAAAAATCAAAGTCCTACGAAAATAGTAAGTTATTATTACAAGCTCAACGAAATGCAATCTTTTCGTTCCTTCGTTTGTTTTTTTGTTTTTTGTTTTGTGAATTTCAAATTTCACGAATTTGAAAAAAAAAAAATTACATTTTCCATTAATAACGAATTAATTAGTAAGAAATTAATTTTTATTAATAACAGGTAATTTAGCGGACAATCAATACATTCCAAAAGTGGTTCGCGACTTGAATTTTCTTGGAAATGCGTTCAGCAGATGGTTTTTTTATGCGACACAATCATCGCAGCAATTTTTGATCAAACATTTAATTATCATTTTTTGTTTGCTTGGTTGAACAAAAAATTACAAATAATTTGAAATTAAATAAACGTAATTATTATCTATCGAGGGGGAAAATAAAAAAAAAAATTGTTTTCCTCGTTTCATCCACCAATGGAATTCTTGAAAATAATGACAAATTGAATGTTTTGCCATTTTCCCTTTTCCAATCAATAAACGTCAAAATAAGAGGAAATGGAAGTGGGATTAACTCTATTATACCTCAGGTGCTTTAAATTGTGCAAATATTTTAACTTTGATAAATCATCTTTGTTTATTTTTCACTAAAGAAAATTAGTGCAAAAATAAACGATCTGTAAAAAGTAAATTCAGTACAGAATCTGCAAAAATTATTTTTACAAACAAATTAGCAAAAACTAAATTCAATGAGCAAAACAAATTTGCAAAAAAAATAACTTCACAAAAGAATTTGCACTCTAAACATAATCTTTGCATATCAAAGATTCTTCAGATATAATCTTCACCAAAAAAATCATTAAAAATAATCTTCACATAAATCTTCGAAAGTAATCTTCGGGAAAAAATCTTTAAAAGAAAAGCTGTAAATTAGTTCTAAAGATTCTTCGACGATGATAATTTTTCAGATGCTTCGTAAAGATAATTTCTGAAAATTTTCAGTGAAGCCATTTCTTGAAAATCAATTTTTTGGTAGATCTAATTTTTAACCGTAACTTCGCCAAGAACATTTTAATCGAATTGCAATTAAAAAACAAAAAAAAAAAAAGTGTTTTAATCAAACAAACGAATATTGAAACAAAAAATAGTTATAATCTGGCTTAATTCCGTGGCATTTGGAAGCATTGACTTCGCGCCGTCGATAACGCGCAATCGGAAATTAGGTTACGGTCTGTTACATTTATTACAAATTACGGCTGCGCGCGACATCCTTGGTGGTCGGGAAATCGGTCACGGCACAATAGCCGCAGCCTCGCTTTTTCGATACATTTCTTCCCCGTGTCGCGAAAATTCTGCCACGTCACTTGATCCTCTTTTGCAAAAATTATTCGCGCCTTTCTTGACCACCAGAGATTTTTTTTCACGCTCGTCTTAAGTCAAGTTTATATTTAACCGATAAAAGATAACGATCTAAATCGATCAATCGATGACAAATCGTAAATCGATATATGATCGATAAAATAATCGATCATAAATCAATGATCGATAATTCTCTATTAAAAACTATATTTAAAAAAACTATTAAAAACTCAGCACGATCTGAAGTGAGCTGCGGTGATAAGAAATGCGCACGCACTAGCGCGAAATTCAAAATTTTCAAATTTCAAAACAAAAATGGAACAGTATAATAGAAAACATGATCACTAATTCTTCTACTGATCAATAAAATAATCGATATCAATCTTAAATCGATATTTCAACGAGAAATTAATTTTTTTTTTTTTTTAGTAATTTCAGCAAACAAATATTATATTACTAATTTTTTTGTTTATGACACTATTTCCTGCAAAGACGTCTACGTTAATATTTAAAAAAAAACAAAAGTGTATTTTTATTCCAGTCACGTCGATTTACATATAAAATATGTATTTTTTTTGTATATATATATATTATGTGGATATGTTTTAATTGTCTTTGTAGCAATTATTTTTTAACGACGTAATGAAATACTAAAATTAAAAATATGCAAATTCCTAAACTCTCTTTTTTCCTTCGCAAACAAATTGCACAATTCTTTAAACACGTTCACACGCACAAACACACACAAGCCATCACAATGATATTTTATAAAGGGTAATAATTTTCGTTTAATTTTTATATGAAAATTTTTTAGCACGCACGATGATAATTAACAGGTGGGTCGACGCCCCACTTTCCTCCTTAAACAAATTTCCACGTATTCAAGCACTCTGAGAAAAATCATAAAATCATCTAGTTATATAAAAATCATTTTAAAACAACTGTTCACTGAAATTTCCTATGAACGAGAAGTTTTTGTTTTTCAGTTACAATAATTTTTATAAATCTTATACGATTTATAAATTTTTATAAATCGTATAAATTTGCCAAATATACAAAAAAAATATTATTTGCACAAGACACGTTAATACGTATATTTTTACACAAATGGTTTGTTTCAAGGCACGCAAGAGTTATTGTTATTGTTCTTAACAAATCATCACTAGTATTAGATAACAAGTGAAACGTACGATGGTCACGAAAGTATGCTTTCAGAATTTCATTTAATGAATTTTCACTGTCTTCACAAAGCAAATATTAATTTCACTTGTGTCAAAAACAAATTCTAAAGTTTTGCTTAATGCAAAAGTGTGATTTATATTAAAATCTGATGCATTGAATATCAAAAATATGTGAGCCAAACTATTTTTCTCAGAGTTTCATTTCAAACTCCTGAAGAAAAAAATGAAATTGAAAATTAATTCTACGTAAAATTGTCTTTTCAGGCGAAAACGTGTTGCCCGTTCTGGTGAACGCGGATTCCGGTAACTCGCGCTTCTGTCGAGGCGTCGACAGTTACTCCTGCGCGAAGAGATCGAGACCATACCAATCGGCGGAACCGTCCGAGGTCAATTGTCGGAAGCCCAATGTCAACAAGGACACCGGGAAGTACTTCAGCTGCCCGAACAAGGAGAACCGACCCGGGCATGCCGTGAACGAGAGCAGACAGAATCCGGAGGATCGCGCTCAGAACGAGACCATGGGCTCGAACCTGAGTCGACTGAGTGGCAAGGGCCTCAACGGTCGCAGGACACAATCCTCCGGCAATCTATCTGAACCCAAAGGAAAGCTCAACAGCGTCGGAAAAATTCTGGTGCCCTGCTCCAGTTCGTCAAAAGAGAGGTTTGTGTAATATTTTTTTTTTTGTATTCCAGCCCTAGGGAGGGAAAATAGACTTTCCAATCCTCTAATTCCACTTTTTTTACCCACTGAGAAGTCTACTTTTACGCCCTAGGGAGGAAAACTAGACTTTCCAACCATCTAGTTCCACTTTTTTCCACTGAAAAGTCTACTTTTACGCCCTAGGGAGGAAAACTAGACTTTCCAACCATCTAATTCTATTTTTCCCATTGAAAAGTCTACTTTTACGCCCTAGGCAGGAAAACTAGACTTTCCAACCCCTCTAATTCCATTTTTCCACTATCCCCAATATGAAAAATAGCGTTCAGAAATATACTAAATGATATTAACGAAATAACACAATTTTAAATTGATTATAATGAGAAAGGGAGTAAAGAATTTGTCAAAGTAAAAAAAAAAAGGGAACTTCAGTGGAATAAGAATTTAAGAAGACAAAAGTAAGTTTTAACGAAAAAATGTGTATCTAGATATTTATATCTATATACTTAATCCTTATTAATCTCCCTGAAGTTATATTATGTATCTAAAATAGGTCAAGAAGGAATAAGAATTAAGTGTACAGAGATATTTTATTATGAATCATGTACTCGTACAATCTGGAGGTAAAAATACTTTTACACAGATGCCCAATCTATTTTAAACATGCAAATTTTTCAGAACCCCCTTTTCTCACATTTTTATCACGATCGGTGTCACTGTGTTCCTAATAAATTATTATTAAAACAAATTTTTTTTATTTGCAATTTTGAGCTAATTTTAAAATTTCACATTAAAAGTATAAGAAAAATAATTGAAAAAAAAAAAAAACGTAAGAAACGATGCTTTCTGTTCGACATAAAAAGCAATTAATCCTTGATTTTCATAGCCATGATATTGCAAAACTAAACAGAATTTAAAACTTCATCAAAAGTAATTACATTTTAATTTTCATAGTCATACTCTGTTATTTTGTCTCTACCGGATGAAAAACTGTTCAGCTTAACTGGTTATTATGTCAATGTTGTTCAAACTTGGGCTAATAATTTATCATCTGCTATTTGTAATCGACTTTAACAAATACAAATCATAACAAAAAACTCCTTTACATAATCCATTTAAATTTTATTAAATGTATTTTTCCGACATTCTTTAAACTTACAAAAGAGGGAGGGAAAAAATCATTTCCTAACGAGCAGGGAGGGAAACAGAATTTCCCTGCCTCTCGAAAGAAAAAAAGTTTCTGGAACATCATTGCATTTTCGTAATTAATTTTGCCAATTTTTTGACTTTTCAGTAGATACAAATTCTGTGGATCTTTACCAAATCATTTGGACGGCAAAGATTCAGTGGACGACGATTTGGGGGACAATAATAACGTGATTTCCGACACGATCGGGGGCAATTTGGGCGGAACGCTTCCCAACAAAAAAAAATCTTCCGTACACTTTTCCGATGCCGAGCCTACGTTAGATTTGGTCAAACATCATTCACAGGATTCCTTGGGAGGTGATCCTTGGTTGTAAGTACAATTTTTTTATTCCATTTTTTTCATTAGCTCAAAATTTTCTAACGCAACAAAAATTTGTCACAGTTTTTTTTTCGTTATCTCGAAAGAATTTACGATGAAATAATCTCTCGTAAAAACAAAAAAAAAAAAATTTCACAAACAAAAAAAGACGCGCTTTCTCAAAAGCATCTTTGACGAAACTTTCCAAGAGACACCTGCTTTCATGTCTAAAATTATTCTTAGAATAATCTTTGAAAAGACACATTA
>JABFQA010002163.1:0-11820 GCA_022817065.1 Probaryconus sp. ZL-2020 | reverse complement strand
TTCAATATTTCATGTATTTGACTACTAGATCATACTGATCTTATCACGTGTAATCATAAGACGAAAGATTATAAAAGTCTTGACGCTTAATCAGACGATTATTTGGTCTGTTGTTATGATTGTGCGTAGCGCATGCACTGATAAAAAAATCTATCGTTTAAAATAATTTCGAAGACATTTCAATTCACGTTCAAATAATTTTTGATTCAGGCAATTATTGAATCAACGATTAATTTTGTTGCAAAAATAAATACATTAATGTTCGATTTCATTTAATTTTCATTTCATTTAATTTCGGAGTAAAATTCCATTTTTGCAAAAGTGTTATTTCGTCATAATTTATTTGTTAGTGAATTAAAATTTTTTTTCTAATGAATTGACAAATTATAGAGTAAATGTTGTATTGATTTGATTTGGATTTGTAAAATTTTGTGGACCTACCATAATGTTCAATGAAGAACTGATATGAAATTTACTTAATCACTAATTGAAGTGATTACGATCACAAATCTGGATTGATCCAGCGGCAAACAGTTTACACGGAAAGTTCTAAATTTCCTTTGATAATTAATTAGCCGACTTATGTCATTGTGTAAATAATTCATACGTAACTGTAATAAGCAGATTAATCAACTGCGATCCGTTGAGACGACTGGATCGTTAATATTACAGTCGTAGTTTCAACGTTATTAGCAATTTATAAATAACAATTCACTTAAGAAACTAAACAATTTTAAATATTTCCTACGAACAAAAGAATTACAACAAATTAAATGACACAAATAGAAAATTATTTTATGTCAATAATCAGTCAATTTTTACGTTATTCATTCCATAAAAAATTATTCCATAAAATAAGTCTGTTTTTTTCCCATTTTTTTTTCCCTCTATTTACTTTATTCTATTTTTCTCGATACAACGCACATGAATTATGTTATTTATATGAATCACATTTCTTCTTATTTTATCACGATGATCGTTTAGTTAAGACATTGGCACATATATATTTATGATGTTTGCCAGCAAATGTATGATTAATAAAAAAATCTGCACGTCATGAAATGTCAATTTGAAATATTTTACCAGTTTGGTGTTCAAGAGAAGCATCTTTCAAATTATAATCAAAAATCAGATGCTCCGCATTTAGTTATATAAATCATTCTGTATATTTATATAATTAAACATTTATTTCAGATTTCAAAGGCAAGATAAACCACTCATAAAGTTAATTTGAAGTTTGCACTTGACCTTTCGCCTCGATAAAAAATATCTGGATAAATTAGACTAGTTGATAGCCTTCGGTTGGACCAAATAAAATCATACAGTCTGCAAAAAAGTCACGAAAGTTTATCAACATAATCATGTTATTTAATTGACATGTGGTTGAATATTGTCAAAATTAATTTACGTTACATAAAAAACGATCATTAAAGATAATTATAACTCAAGGATACTTCGTATCGAGAGATTCTTGCAGAATCTCTAAACTGACCTTTGAAGGTCGTTGCAAATCTTGGGAAAGACAATTTAGGGTCAATTTGACCTAGGTTGGAATTTGTCTTTTTCTAAAAAAAAAAAAAAAGGAAACAATTAACAGGAGCCATTAACACAGTGATGAAAAGTTTGCGTGCAAAAAAATTGGATATACCAAGTTGAAAAAATGGCTATTTCTTTACAGAGAACATTGAATTAGGAAGAGAGAAAAAAAGTAGAAAAAAGCGAGTTCAATTCGCAACATAAAATGAATTTCTTCAGTTAAATCAATCTCCGTGCAGTCGAAACAAGAACGTCGTTAAAAAAAAGGAGGTAGATAAAAAAAAGCATCGATGTTTTACATCGCTTGGTGCGCCTCGCGTTTTTAACTAATAGCGCAGTAATTATGTCACTATTATTTTCGTATTCCGAACAACGTTGATACTGAATTATGTCATTTCGCACTCGTCGATGGCGATAACTATTGCTTCTACGGGATGCAATATGTTTTGCAATTTTATTCCTTTTATTTTCCTCGCATGCGACAAACATTAAACTTCTTGGAAAGGCTCGGCAAATAAACTATTTTATTACGCTTGATTAAGCGGCTTGAAATTTCTTTCCAAATATATTCAGTATCGATTATATTTTAGAATTATCAACGGCTATCGTAACGCAATTATTCACGACAGGATTTCCCGGCACGTGACATATTTGGGGAATATATAATGCCCGTGGAAAATGTATCATCTTGATTATTGCGTAATAAAGAGAGGTCATCTTAATCAAATGGCAAATGAAAATTCATGTAGATCATTAATGTTTGATTTATCGTTCATTGCAATTCAAATTGTTTTAGCATTTTTAAATAATCAATTTTAAAGGGATTATAAACGCTGGTAATATTTTTTAGTAACTAATTAGAGTTTATTTTTTCGAAATTATGATAAATAACATATAGATTAAAGACTTTGATAAGATTGAAATTCAATGTAACAATTAATAAATGAAATTATGTAATTTTAATTAAATTACGTACAGTAAGTTTCAGAAGATCTTCTTAACTTAATCTCTTTAATAACACTAAGATCTTTGAAGCACAGCTTAGTTGTTTATGATCTTCTCAAAAATGGTTTTCATAGGAAAGGGACTACATTAAATTCAAAGTCACATAAATTTACTTCTCTCTTACCTGCTTCCTTTTAACTAAAATTAATTAATTTTGTACCTGTCCTAGATATTGAAATATTTTTTTTCGAAAATACTTTTTTAATGATTGCAAAAAACAAAAATTGGGTCACTATTAACTGAAAAGGAAAACGTTAGAAACAAATTTTAAAATTCCTTTTTTGAGAAAATGAATTTCTAAAATGATTGCAATTCAAAAGTATGTTTAATCCAGGTAGATTTTATTCTGATCCAGTTTCGAAATCCTTCATCATAACTCGACGACATAATATTCCAATAGAACGAACAAATCGAGTAAAATGTTTTATTTGCGCGAAAAATATTTCAAAGACAGAGATAAAACGCTATCTATGCGAAACTGTCATCGTAAAGTTTGCAGTGCTTCGAGATACAGCACAAGTGATGTCTGACTATTAAGAAAAATATGCTCGATGCCTTTCATTGCCTACGCTTTTAAGACTGCAAAATTTTTACAATTTTGATAGGAAGCTATCGGCGGACATTACCTCGAGCATAAAAAAGACACGAGTTTTATTTTTTTATTTCTTCTTTACTCTTTTTTTTTTTTGTTTTGCAACAAATTATGGATCTTGTTTAGCTTTATTTTTGTCGTTAGTGTATCATCTCTTTATGACAGCTCTAATTATTTGCCTTCGAGCTCACATGGCGATGTGCGGAATTCTTGCTCTGAAAGGCGCGTGATTTAATTACATAAATTTCACGAACATTGTTTACATTGTTGCGTTAATTAACGATACTGCGATGCGTTAATTCATATAAATTTTAAATTGCAAATAGTAACATGTTAAATTAAGGTTGAAACCTGAAATTGTAACAAACGACCCAGCGAAATGAAATTGAAATTTCTATCGAATCGTGTTGGAAAATATTTTCAGTTTTATCTCACTCCCGAAATCCAACAACGTCGTCAAAAATTCCATAAAGAACATTGTTCTGAGTTCAAATCGCATCTTGAGAATTTCTATAGTTATAATGTTCCGGTCATCTCCAAGGAGATGTTAAATTTTACGACCTAACACATACATTGAATTTATTACAATCAATCTTATCGATACAATTTGGATTTTTATTTCAATTTATTTTTCAGTTTATTTCAAATCTATTTCCTATCAATGTATGGATGACGTTTTAAATTTTCATCAATTCAAAAGCTCGCATTATTTCTCGCCACAATATAAAATGCAATTTCTGTGAACAACGTTTATGCACAAGATTTCACATATTTCGTTTTGAACATTTTTTGTCGCGTAAAAATGTTACAACATTGTTATTAGGAATTTTTTTCTTCGTGGTAGAAAAGCAACTGGAAATAAAGGTGAATGTGAATAATCAATCCTCTTATACGTCTGTAATAAATCCATTTTAAGCATTGCATAAAAACATTATCCAGAGATCGTATATTCATTTGTAATTTATATCTTGTTAATATACTAGATGAACGAAGAAAAATGATGAATGAAATATTGAAAGGTATCCTATCATCAATGATGCACAGCATTCGGAGAATTATTCGTGCAAAAAACGGCATAAATGCAACAAGTAAGAATATTTTTCTCTTATATAATTTATCGTTAACATTATTTATTCCTAACGGAGTATCTACTTTTATTTTCGAAACATTTTAACGAACTCTAATCGAATATGTCAGTGCAAAAATATTCTGTGAAATTTTAAATTCACAAAATTGAACACAAGATATCAAATTTTTGCAAACAAAAATTATCATTAATGAGGCGCCAATTTTCATCACGTCGAAATCTTATTTCCATTTCTGTTCCTATCAAAACTGACGTGCAGTCAAAATTATGCATTGTACATAGAAGAAATTCAGTTAATACTTTCGTTTACGATCTTGAGATATTTAACAAATGTCTTTTGCGTGAGAAGAATGAACTGGCGGCCGGTTTCGGTCGTTTGCCAATATCTCGATTTCGGGCAATCATTCATCGAATATTCCGTACGGAAATCGTCCCAGTTGCTCTGGAAAGCAAAAGAGCCGAGGCGGGATTGGAATTGCAAATGCCTCGTCGTCGCTTAACTCGCGTCCCAGTGGACTTTCCGGGCATTCCTCGTCCGGCGCGAGTTGTTGCCGGCAGTTGAGTCTGCTTTTCAAAAATCGAACCCTCGATTCTTACCCCAGGCACATACTTCGAAATAGCGAAGTTGAATGAAGTACGACGAACTTGCCTCGAAAATAAAATTAAGCCGTTGACGTATGTTACGAAGCGATCCACTTTTCGTTAAATTTAACATTACGTTAAGCTCCTTTTCTTGGTCCATTTTATTTCCTAAAGATTCAAAGATTAAATAAGGTTTTCCAAAGTTCCTAATGAATGGTCCTTTCAATAATTTTGACAATGGGGCTTTTAATTACACTTTTTTTATATAAACAATGAACTTAACTGTAACTCACGACAATCAAATAATTCAGGAGCTTTCGAAAACTCGTTACTCATGCTTAAAACGTGATTTAGTGCTATTAAGGCCACTGCTCGTCAATAAATCATCGACAAAGATGTTCAATCAAATTTATAAAAACAATTGAAATCCAATAATTTGAATTACAAAAATGGTCGAGTGAATCGTCGGACATATGTTTCGTCGACAAAGAAAAAAAAAAAAAAAGAAAAAAAAAGCCCGATCATATTTTCACTCGAAAAGGATTATCTTTCGGATCGTAATTCAACGAAAGCATTTGAGGGAAAAAAGTTCCGCGCCCGCGCTACAATAACAAATGATAAATTCGATCAAACTTTAATACGAGTCTCGCGGTGGAAGCTCGCCGATATAACTTTCAGACGAAGTTTCGTCTGCGTACGTATCAGTTGTAAAAACACCGGAAGCTTACTAACGAGCGGAGTTTCGGAAAATGCACCACCGACGTTTATATGGTTTCTCCCAGATATCATCGCCAAATCGTGCAAGTTGTCCGGGCTTACTTGCAGCACACTGTTGCTGTAAAGATGCATTAATACTTGCGCGTCTGATTGTAAATCAAGCCAAGTAGTCGATTAGCGTAATTGTAATGCGAGCGTGATTTAAATGCAAACGAAGACGTTCTTAAGATTCCAGTGAATGAACCAATTCCAACTGATTTGATTTGATTTTATTTAACTTTTATATTTTAATTACAAAACGAATTTTATAGTTTAATTGGCGATTATTTGAGAATATCAGAAATTAGAAGCACGTTTTCAATATTCTAATATATCAGGTATAGCAAAGCTGGATACAATCTAATGGATAGTTAAAGTTCGAGATTAGACAGACTTAATCCGAATTTCTGAGCTCGTAATTCTGACCTGGTTACATTTGACTCGGTGTTATTAAATCTGATAAATAGTGTCAAAGTTTGGATTCAGACAAACACACCAAGTTCTACGTCTGGTGAAATTAAGTCTAAATCAAACCTGAGCAGGTTTCCTCGACCCAGTAACATGATTACAAATTTAAAATACTGCAAAACAAGTTTCAAACTTCAGAATCATATCTTTCAAAAAAAAAAAAAAGAAATACATCTGTTACATGTCTACTGGTTGCAGTGGTTTGGTTCTTATCTCCTAAAGTAAAACAGCAAATAAAACGAAAAAAAGTGACTACAAAATTATCTGACTATTAAATAGAGAAAAAAAAAAGTCTCTTTGAAAATGTTAGCAAATATTTACAGACTAGTTCCTGCGGGCTTGTTGCAGTGGTCTAGCCAGGCGTGCACTAATCGTCAAAGTTAAACACCGTTGAATGTATTTAGATGGGAGAGGGGGTAAACACTTGGATGGGGTGACCTTAAAACAAATGCCATGTAATTCCTGGGATTAATCGGGGAGTTTCTCATTTTCTCCATCTTGATTCCACAATAATTTGTATTCTGATAGACAAGGGAGGAAATTATCACCGTTTCAATGTACGAAAGAGGAAATTCGATGTTCATCTTACGGTCCAAAAACTTCACAAACGTATACGAGAAAAAATTTGAATTCCCATAAAAATGGAACCATAAGTCTATTTATTGAACGATCCCCAATAGATAATACAACGGCAAGCTTTATTTGCATTTTATCATGAATCGTTTTTTATTAAAATTTATCTCATTTTTATGTCAAATTAACAAGACTATTTCTGCTGTCGTAAATATTTCATTCCTAAAATATTGCCGCATTGTTTTCGAGCGAAAAATTTATGTATCGATTGCCTATAAATTGAGCCACTCTTTTTCACGTATAATCTTGGTTTTTCAGCGAAGGAATAACAGGGTTTTAAGTAGTCAGTACTGCGTCGTCGGGGATATCAATTAGATCTCATTATCACCTGACAGTCTGACCCCAGTTAAAGCCCAAGACAAGAAGTCGCGTACTATCGGATGCGACAGAGATTCCGCACTGAGATGCTCTTCCATCTTTCCAGCGTCTCTGGAATAATTTATCTCGCGGTCCCACGACTTCTCGGTTACTCTATCCGCAGCCATTCGAACGACTCGTACATACCTTCCATCGACTTCTCCCCTCGCTTCGATTTGCCTTTCGATGCATTAATCATTACGGTTTATATTGTGTGCAATACAAATGGTTGGCAGTTTAGAAATATCTGAACCCGAATTTTAACTCTTTGTCAGTTTCCTATTTATTTGACTGTACACAAAGGAAATGTGAAAAATTATCTTATTCGAGTATCATCGAATTTATTTAAAAAAAAACGTTGTTAACTTCACTTCATTCGCAATGGACAAATCGTAAACGCTCGCAACACTCGGTATTTTTTAATTCAGCTTAACAATTAATTAAAAAGTTTTGCAATTCAATTTTATATAGAATACCTAAAAGTTTATACATTAAAATTTGATGTACTCTTTATTAATCATGAATTGCATTCTTCTATTTCAATGAAATTGAAAGTGTAATTTTGTACACGTCATTTTCGAATTAATTTGTTTCTAACTATAACTTGTCACTTATCACCATGTTAAACTGCAAGCAGTGATTATTATATAATTTTATTAAACAGAAAAATACGTTTAGAAGTTTGCTGATAAAGTTATAATCAATTTAGATAACATTTACTCTTCAACTAAAATTCCACTTCATTTAAATAAATTGTAACTAAATTCAACGAAAGCACTGTACAAACACAATTTTCGTCATACATAGTCAATAAAATGATGTAATTTATTATATCACATATTAAATGACTATTGTTCCGTCGTGATTTATTGGATAAAGTTTAAGTGTCTAGCTTATCTGATATGATTTATATAAAATTCTATTATACGATTAGTTTAAATAAAGTTAAGATAAAATTGATGTTATGATTAAATGTAACACAGATATTCTAATGCAAACATCGAGATCAAAATTTGTTTGCTCGTGTTATGTAATTAAGTCATTTGTAAATACGCCATTTAAAATAATAACTTTATGTTTTATGGAAAATGACTCAACCAAAAAGCTCGTGCATTTGTACTCTGTTTTTGATTAATTTCCAATCATTTATTTCGAACACACCAGACGCGGAGTTATTTTCACAAGACAAAGATTTCAATTTGATCAATAACTAGATTAATCACTACAATGAAATTGCATTGCTTAATTACCGCGGATGCAATATACATTTCTGCTCAGATATGGAATACAGTAATGACAGTTCCATAGTAATCAGACAGTAATCCATATAGAGTATCTAAATTTAACTTCTCAAATTGGCCATAATTTCCATTTCTTTTTTGGTACACTTTTTTTTACAATAAAAAAAAATTATCGTATTCATTTGATAAATTTTTGCAGTTAATAAATTTTTGAAGTAACAACTGAAACTCAATTTGAAAAAAAAAAAAAAAAAAAAAAAAAAACAGAAAGTTATCGTTAACGAAGTGGTTTTACTATAGAAAAATGTCTTTCGTAAAGAAACGGAAGTCGCGCAGAATTAATTAAAATATCGAAAACGAGGTTGAAATATTTTGTTCGATCAGAAATTACCGGCTGCAATTAAACGCGCTCTAGCGTGCGAACATTTATCTGCATCTGTGTAAATAGTCATTTGCGTAGTCACGCGGTTAATGGCAAAGCTGTAAATAATAATGCAGGCATCCCGGCGCGTCGATAAAAGAAATTAAGGCGCCTCGTTCGGCAATTAAAGCGCGTTGCCGTTTTAAACGATTCTGCCTGAGGTGCATATGATTTTCTAATGCGCCTTTGATGCCGTTATGGTTTGTACATTAAGCTCGCTTAATATACGTTATTGGACATTTATTTAAATCGCGACATTTATGCGTCATTCCCCGAGACAAGACATTTCCGCCGAATATCATCTCCAAAAATACATCGTTCCTCTTCTTGTATGTATTGTCAAAGATTTAGTAAAAATTACCAAATAGTCTGATAAAAATTACTCAAAGTTTATCCAAATTACCCAAATTATCCTTTGATTGCCAAACTGTTTGGTAAATTGTTGTGATAATTTTTTTTTTTTTCAGTTCATTAACGAATCTTTTTTTTTTAAACAAATAATACTAAAGACGTTTATAAATATTTTGTTGATTGCGGAGTAAGTCGGAAGAAATGAGGCGGAACACGAGACACGAAATGGAAGTAAAAGAAGGACTAGTAAACACGAGCGAGAGAATGCGAAACGATGCATCCGTGTGCACAAATACCAGCGTGCGTTTATCGGGAGGCGGAATACAGAGGGACATTTCCTGTGCAGACCTGGGCAGAGCATTCTCACGCAGCTCCGAGCGAGTATTAGGCTGACAAATGGCGCGCTGGCCTTTTGCGGCCTCCACCACACAGGCGAATCCATGCGGGATAATATCAGAGCGGAAAAACGCCTGCTGAGGTTACTCTCTGTCTCCGGTATACTTGTAAAGACCCCGCGCAAGATGCTGATGCTCCCTTTCTTGTAAATCACGCTCGTTTGTCTTGCAATTATGAGTTCGCAGGAAAAGAAGACCAACAAGTAATTTCATGCCATTTTACAAAGATGCATTAATGAGGATAATCCTCGGAGATTAGAGACGATAAATGAATGTTCAGTAGACGACACCTTTTTGTCTTAGGAAATTATGCTGTTTATGGAATTAATCTGACATAATGCACGGCGGAAAGGTAATTTCTTAAAATGAGCTGTGTGGGTTTAAATGAACATTTTTATGCTCGCGTTTATGTTTGAGGGTAAAGTACATTCTTTTGTCGAGTTTATTTGAACCTTGAAATAAGAAGGAAGATTTCTTTTTTTTTTTCTTATGAAATTTAAATAAAGCTCCTTCCGTTCTAAATTGTTTAACTGTTTCCCTTTTTTGTTTGTCGAAGAAATGACATTATTTTTCTTTTAGTAGTTCGAGATTAACTGATTAAATACAAAAATGTATTTTGTTAAATGTCATTTGAGATTCAGAATTAAACTCACATTCATAACGATAGGCATGATATTAAATATAACTTTTAATTATGCAAAATACCACAGAGATTTCGTACGCTGCACCTCATACTGTGAAGCCCTACATTTTCATTACCCGATAAGATTACACGATATTTTCATTATATTAACATTTTCTGTCTATCTGCATATTTAGTGGGACATACAAATGTATACACATAAATCCATAGACATTTTATTGATAAATTTTCTGTATACAGTAACCCTAAAAAAATGAAGAATTGCAAAATTTGCAATGTCCTTTTCAGAGCCCCCCCCCAAAAAAAAATACCATTCCGCTGAGTTTGTTCAATTCAATTTTGCAATCACAACTATTCCATTTGCCAATGAATATTAATTTAAAATTATGAGATAACTCATAACGATAATTCAGAAAAAAAAAGTAAATGGATCCTGACGAGTCCTTCGCAGTCATGATATTCCAGAGGAAGGTGGCAAACTGGGAATATTGCGGTAGGAAAGTCGACGTTTGATATCGGGAGCCTGATAAAATGGAAATACTTCCGCGACGCTGTGGGCTATGGCTCGTGTGTGCGTTGCCGTATATGAAGGCTCACAATTGGGACTGCGGCACTGGCAAAGATATACCGAGTGGATTTATTTTGTCCTCGTATCACTGTGCGTTGTTTCATCTGCCTCCGTGTTGTGACATCTTGGGTATAAAACGGCGAAGATCGCGGAGTTATGAGCACCTGTGCAACTCGCAACTTATTGCATATATATCTAGCCTTTATTGTTTCCAGTGCAACAGTACCTTTCGCAAGTGTGCCACGAGTTGTTTAAATAGTCCAACGACACACTTTCCAATCTCATGTTTCGCGCCATTAAAGCCATCTTTCTTCGACTATCCTGTTTTTGTCTCGTTACTATCATAATTAAAACAAAATTATTATTTCAGGAAATAATTATTTATTTCAGGAATAATAAGAAAAGGATCAGTGAAAATATATTTCAGTTCTCATTTTTTTTATGATCCATAAGTCATGCGTCACCTATTTAATCGTAGAATAACGACGTAATAAAATGAAAATGGTGCATCAAAAACTGATTATTGGGCACATCTTGTAACAATCATTTCGATAACACATGTTCCGCATGCAATACGCGAATTATCAATGACATAACGAAACGTCATTTGTACGTGATTTTCCGAGCGAAATCATGGATACGGGGACTAATTAAGTTAATGTGCAATTAACTTAATGTTACTCTAATGCTCGAACAGAGTTTCGGAACATCGCGTTAACTCGTGCATTCGAAAACTCACGCGTATAAATCCATCTGCATAAAGCTGTTTCTTTTTATTATTTTTTTCTTTTTTTTTATTTTTAAATTTTATATTCGACACCGATCAAAAGGATATGATTGATGTATTTTGTGAAAAGCGAAACGTACGAATTTATCATGCAAGTGGCAACTAACTGAATGTTTCCGCGCTAAAAATTGCCGATAACAAACACTTTGAATTTCCAATAAATTCGTGATGAACACCCTTAAGTGTTTTTCATTAAATTTTATTGGTTTACTTGTTGTTAAGGAAATCCATTTTATCCTTGGAAATGAGAGACTCGGCTTAAAAACAAATTAACTCATTATCCCGAACGACATTTTTATCTTTTGTAAGATCAATAAATAAAAATAAAAAAAAAAAAGAAAGAAATTCTCGTTTAAACAGTAACGAAGAATTTGTTGGTTCGTTCCTTTTTCTTGGTT
>JABFQA010002162.1:0-11820 GCA_022817065.1 Probaryconus sp. ZL-2020 | reverse complement strand
GATGGACATGCGTCACTTTTCAGTGACGCCGGACGGACAAGGAAGGGTTACGGGTAAGGTTAGGAATGGAATGGCTATACTCACTTCTCAGTTCGTCAAGCCGCCACCTGTCTCTTTTCAGAGAGCTAATGGTTTTCCTCTTTATTCCTCCTACTCTTCTTTATTCCTTTTCAGGAACTGGAATGCTTCATCGTGCTTGAGCTCGCCTATATAAGCGCGAGCGCGAGCGCCCCACCAGTGGGAGGGCTTTGTCGCTCGCCACCTATGGCGCGTTTTCGGTTACTAACTGCGGGTTGGTACTGAGGCAGGTGTACCACCCGTCTTTTGTTTTTTTCTTCCGTTGGGCTGGCCCAACGGAAAGTGACAGTCAGCGTTCGCGTCATTTATTTTGAGTCGTGAACGTTTCAATCTCTCCATGGTTTAAATAAAAGAAGTAATGAATAGTAATATCTTTCTGGTTCTGTGTTAACATTATATCTATAATGATTTATTAAATAACTACGTTTTCGCCTTTTTAAGTACAAATTATTACCAATATCATAAAGTTCTACATCTTTTATTGGTTTTATTTTTGTAACATCATACCAAGCTGCAAAGTCATGCAGATTAATATTCGATAATTTTTCAGGTCTTATAGGATAATATGTATCAATAAATGATGGACAAAATATATCTGTTGAATCTTTCTCTAATGCTTCAATTTCTTTACGAGTTTTTAATTTCCTATTTCTTATAATATTAATATCTAGCCAGCGAATTGTAGTTTTTGGATCCGTACCATATAAAGGTATCCCTAAAAGTGTGTCCGCAGCTTCAAGTGCACCACACTCCCTATGATTCAACATACGCATTCCTATGTTCCATAAAACACTGCTTAATGATTTTGTTGAATTTATAATGTCAAAAGTATTTAAGTCATTATTTTTTTCATGTTTTACGATATATTTAGTAATATAATTAACTAGAAAATTTGATTTTTCTCCAATAAATTGTATGTCCATATTCCCTTTCCAAGCAGTCAGAATTGTGGGATTATAATCGTTTATACAGGCTTCAGCTTCTTTCCTTGGTAAATCATATAATCTGGATTTAGATTTTAATTGTTGTCTCCGTGCAACTGAAAATGCAACATCTCTCATTATCATAGTGTCAGTAATGTTTCTTGGAAACCCAAACCGACATACTTTAATGGAACCTCTTGAGGTTTTTTTAGTTCTTGTACAATAATTATTATGGTGATGTAGCTGATATTTATTAACATGTTGATATAAATCGGGAGAAATATTTTTATCCGGTAATTTACATGTAACGTATTTCTGTACAAAATTAATGATTTCTTCATTAGTAGAAATTCCAATCTTAGGAGCATCTTTAATCCATATTAATAAATGAAAGTGCTGGGTACCTCGTGATTGGTATTCACGTCTATAAAAATAATGCTCGACTTCCCCAATTGCATTGTCTGGAGAACAAATGAAATCTAACATTCCATGAAATTTGTTTTCTATGAATCTAGAAGTCGAAACAGGGTCCAAAGCAATTAGTTCATTCAAAGATTTTTTTAAAGCTATTGGTCCATTAACTTCACGTAAAAATGATAATAAGTCAGACCAATCAAATTCACTTGGACTTAAAGTAAGAAACCACGTTGGAGATCCATAATTGTATATCATAGCGAATAAGTCATTTTTTGGCTTCCGCCAATACATATGCGTATTTCGCAATTTCGAAAATATGGTACTCAAATTAGATTCTAGTTTTTCCTTAGATAATTTTTCTAAATATGTTGATGCAGTATACTTTTCTTTAGGATTTGTTATATTTAATTTTGAATAAATACCCGCATTTAATTGTCTCCTATTGTGATCATGTAATAAATAAAATAAATATTGTATATTTAATCGAAATTGAGGATGTTTAGAAAACAGTTTAGATTTAATAAAATGAAAATCAGTTAAACGTGTATCTCTATTTTCTTGCTGTCCGTTTATACCGTAAGGGTATAAATCGGGAAAGCACATAACATCCAATTTTTTTGTTCGATTATCTAGAGGAATATCGTGAACTTTAACCATTTGGTACAAGTCAGTTGCAGATTTATTTTCTTTCTTCTCATACATAGGATAAATAGTATATTGGTCATAATATGAATCCGACTGTGACATTGGTGTTAACAGTGCGTCCCGTTTTTCATTTAAGTCTTTAGTAACATTTCTTTTGTCTTGTTGAGCAGATTCTGTTAAACATTGTAAATTAATTTCCACATGATTTTCGAAATTATTAACTTCAATATCTTGTACATTACCCACAATTTCTTCTGCATATTCAACAGCAGTCATTTCTTCGCTTAATAAATTTGTAAAATTTGTAGGTAAATTTATTTCCGAATATAAAAGTTTATTGTTTTTTAACCACTTTAAAGCATCGTAGACTTTCTTGACATTTACTAAATTTTCCCAAACAATTCTAGACTTATTTGGAATACCTCGAACTAAAACATAAAGTTCATGATTTAAATTAATAGCTTTTTCAGGCGGACATAATTTTTCAAGAGTTTTTTCTAAAGGTAATGGCAAATGAAAAGTTTTACCTTTAACTTTTAGCGACATATGTTTATTAGGTAATTTTTTGTTAGCAACTGTACCCATACGCTGAACAGTTTGAAATGCTTTTGCTCTCTGAATTAGAATTTTTTCATATTCATTTAACTCTTTTATTACAGTGGGAACTTCTTCAACGTCCATTTTATTTAATATACATGTAGGTGGCATTAAATTATTACATAATTTGTTATTGCAATATCTACATATGTACATAATTTCTCCGATACGAGAACTATAATGATTCATTAAATTATACCAAATTTGTTTACTATCAAATTTATTGCAATCTATTATTAATATAGATATAACATTTTTTTTGTAACATAATTGTTCACAAGAGATACATGGGATAACAGGTACATCAAGTGTTCTTTTTTTTAATGCTTTAAAAGCACGATGATAAGTAGATATAATATTGTCTTCATTTAAATCAATCTCAGTGTTACTTTTAGAAATATTGAATTGTTCTCGAGAATTATTTATTATATTCTGTAAAGTATTGATATCCACTGTATTTAAAGCAACATCTAAAACAGATACTTCAAATTTGGCTTTCTTAAATGCATATAAAAGTCGTTTAATACATCTTATCATTGGAAAATGTGGTGCTAACATTTCAAGACATAGTGTTTTTGAAGAACATGCAGTATTTTCTGTATAACAATTTGAAGCATGTCCTAATTTGTTTGTACCGATTGTCTTATTAGTGCATTCAAAAAAATCATCGCAATTTTTGTACATTTGAAGTAAAGTATATTTTTCTATTCTAGTGAATAGTGCTTTTAAATCATTCAATATTCTGACATTTTTTGTTTTACATAAAGAAGTGCATTGCCATTTTTTGTTTGACTTTAAAGTTGCTAAAGGTAAAATGTTAACGGCTTGACCTACACTATTCATCACAATTGGTTCAAAAAATGATGCAGTTTTATACATGGTTTTGAAAAAATATGCTTCTGAAGAAGATGAATGCATGCTTATACCACATAAAGCAATTATACCTTCATCACTATTTAAATCGTTATTTACAAGTGCTAATCGTGACAATAATACCTCCACTTTTTTCTTAATTAATTTACATTTAGTTCTCAAAACATTAATAAATTTTTCCCTTATATGTAAACTCCATTTTACTATACGTTCAGATTCTATTCTGTTATTTATTGTCGTATTTTCAAGAGCTAAAGAAATATCTCTTATATATTCCTCTTTTGTTTTACATAATTTTATGGAATTCTTTTCTTGATGTTCGATATTAACAATTATACTTATGGCCCGTTCTCAGGATTACATATGTAGTACCGCCTTGCGACGCTAGTTATCACACCGTTCAGCGCATAAAACAAAAAAACCTATGAACTTACTAATCATACAACTATACTACATGTGAACTTCATTAATGTTTTGTGTGTTAGTTACTCAACATCGTTCTCCGTATTTTTCCTAAGTTTTTTAAACTATTTTAAGTTCTGATAGTTTAGTTTTGTTTTTATTATGCCTCGGCATCGTAGTAGAAGTCGGTCAAGAAGTAGGCATGAAGATCATTCGAAAAATAAGAAGAAACAGAAGGAAAATAGAAATAGAAGTCACACGAGGTCTGATAGTAGCCGTCGTCATGGCGTCAAACATGGCGACCATCAGGGCGAACATGAGTCCAGAAAAAGCATTCATCGGTCGAAAAAAGTTAGAGAGGATCGGGAGAGATCCAGATCACCTCTAATGGATATTTCAAACGAATCTGTATCTAATTCAATTGACTCGATAACTCGAGAAGAAGATGAATGTCTTGAAAATGTTTTAGGTAAATATTCATTGCTGAGCTTGTACGAGGGACAAGACAAAGCAAAAGTTATCTCCTATCTTGTATATAAAAAAAAAAAATTAATTATAAAAAAAAAAAGATATATAATTGCCGAGTTTGCACGTGAGGCAAATCAGGGCAAAATCTCTTCATTCTTAGAAGGGCATTTCGGATTATTAATACCTTATTCTTTTTTTTTTTTCTTTTGTTTTTATTTAGGTAAAGAAAATGAAATGTCCTCAGACCTACATCTTGATATACCACCTTCACAAGAGGAGGATATCGAAGTAGAAGATGAAATTAAAGAGATCTTTGGTGTTGATCCGGCTGCTTCTATCAAAATTAAGACAGATTTTCATTCGTCTTTTTCATCCCATTGGAAATTCTGGGCCAAAGAAGGCGTTCCAGAAGACGAGCTAAAAATACTCCTAAGAAAGTATGAACCAGAAGATTTTCTGGTTACTCCTAAATTAAACCCAGAATTTAAGTCCTTGAATGAGGCTGCTATTAAAAGAGACGGACATTTTAAATCTAGTCAAAACTCTTTAGGTGCGGCGTTAACAGCCTTAGGTTCCGTCATTTCAATGATAATTAGAGAACCACAAGATCCTCCGGATAGATTGCTTCTTTTAGAGCGTGCTTTTGAAGCTGGGAAAATTCTAACAGACGTTTTTCAAAAACAAACTAAAGCAAGAAAAGCTTTCATTGAACCAGGCCTCACCAAGCTGGTGAAAGACGTCTTAGTTGATACGAAACCAGATGATTTGTTATACGGGAGTGACCTTGCCACTAAAGTTAAAGAAGCCAAATCACTCGACAAAGCAGGCCAGAATATGAAGTTTACACCCATTTTGAAGAAGCAAAATTTTCCAAAAAACTGGAGACCTGCCCAGGCTCGTACACAGATGACCTGGGCAAGACGAAATTCGAATATGTACGGACCGGGCAGACCACAGCAGTCTTCAAGAGGCAGAGGCAAACAACAATATTACAACCAGAGACATTACAATTTTCCCAACCCTCACAACAATTTCCCCAATCCCAACTTCCCAAACAACAATTTCACGCAAGCAATGCTGAGCAGATTCAAACCAAATCAAAAGTAAAGGTACACAATAAAGCTGGTTGTTTACGCTTATTTCTTAAAGAATGGCAAATCTTAACTAACGATAGTTTCATTTTGAATTGTATTCAAGGTTATAGAATAGTTTTTGCCAGAAAGGTTTTTCAGTATTTTAAACCAGAAGGTAGATCACAGTCTGACAGTGATATTGTAGTTCTTAAAAATGCGATTCAATTACTTCTTGAAAAGGGCGCGGTTGAAATTTGTAAACCACGCAGTGACCAATTTCTCTCGAGCTATTTTACAGTTCCCAAACCTGATGGATCTTTTAGATTTATATTAAACTTAAAAAATTTAAATTGGTTCATTGATACAGAACATTTCAAATTAGAAGACACTAGAACAGCTATCAAACTTATATCACCAGGTGATGTTATGTGTACTATAGATTTAGAAGATGCATACTTTAGTGTACCTGTTCATGAGAATGACAGAAAATTTTTGAGATTCGAGTTTCGGGGTAAATTGTTTCAATTTACAGCTCTTCCTTTTGGCTTATCTACTAGTCCTTACATTTTTACCAAAATTATGAAACCAGTAATGTGTCATTTTCGTATGTTAGGTATTAAATGTGTAGTTTATTTAGATGACTTTCTTATTATAGCAGAAAATGCTCAAAAATGTAAACAACATTTAGATTATGTTATAAAATTTTTAGAAAAATTGGGTTTCACAATCAATTATAAAAAGAGCTCTTTAGTCCCCAGTAAGGCTTGTAAATTCTTGGGTCTTATTATAGACTCTGAAAACTTTTGTTTGAGGCCTACACAGGATAAAAAGGACAGAGTCTACAAATTATTAAAATCTTTTTTGTCAAAAAAGTTGTGTTCAATTAGAGAACTAGCGAATTTGATAGGTTCTTTAATAAGCCTTTGTCCGGCAGTTGAATATGGAGTTTTATATACTAAACTCTTGGAGCGGGAAAAGTGTTTAGCTTTAATAATCAACAATTATAATTTTGATGCTATAATTGAATTCTCTTCTCACCTTCTACCTGATATCAAATGGTGGTTAGCAAATATTAAAACAGGCACAAGTGCTATTAAAAAATTCAATTTTGCCGCGGAAATTTTTACGGATGCATCCTTAGAAGGTTGGGGAGCTGTATGTGGAGAGAATATGGTCCATGGCTTCTGGAATTGTGATGAAAAGAAGCTTCACATTAATCAGTTAGAACTTATTGCAGTTTATAAGGCTCTCTTAGAATTAGCTGGTGATTTTCATGACTGTGAATTACTTTTGAGAATAGATAATACAACAGCTCTATCCTATGTGAATAGGATGGGGGGTGTAAGATTTATGCACTTTCATAACTTATCAAGAAAGATTTGGCAGTGTGCGGAAGAGCGTAAAATCTGGCTTTTTGCTGCTTATATAAAATCAAAAGATAATAATGTAGCTGATGCTCTTTCCAGGATTAACAATTTAGACACGGAATGGGAGTTGTCTAACAAAATTTTTGATAAAATTCAGAGAATTTTTGGTATTCCTGATATTGACCTCTTTGCTAACAGTGCTAATACAAAATGCACAAGGTTTCTTTCTAGGTATCAAGATCAAAATGCTGAAGCTATAGATGCTTTTACAGTAAATTGGTCTAAGTTTAGTCTTTTTTACGCTTTTCCTCCTTTCTCGCTCATTCTAAGAACATTGGCAAAAATTAAACAGGATAAAGCAGAGGGAATCCTGGTTGTTCCTAAATGGGAAACACAACCATGGTTCCCTTTATTCATTCAGTTACAAATCGAAGAACCGATTATCTTCAAACCTTGTAAAAATTTAATTCTATCACCTTTTAGGGATCAACATCCATTATCCAGAAACCTTTCGTTGATTGTCGCGAAAGTATCAGGCAAAGTTATCTAAGTAGGGGTGTGCCTAAGGAGGCATTAGATATCATGACTGCTTCACTATCCCATGCTACATTGAAACAATATGATTCAAGTTTGAAGAAGTGGTGGGCCTTCTGCCATAATAGAAATATCAATCCATTGAAGATTAAAGTTAAAGATGTTCTAGTTTTCTTGTCAGAATTGTTTGAGGAGGGTGCTTCTTATGGAACGCTCAATACTGTAAGATCTGCGATTTCGTTATTATCAAAACAAGAGTTAGGAAAAAATCATTTAATTGTAAGATTTTTTAAAGGAGTTTTCAAACTGAGACCTTCTTTTCCTAGGTATTCGGCTACATGGGATGTAGGTAAGGTGTTGTCAGTCCTGGAGACATGGTTTCCCACTGATGAATTGTCATTAGAAAAAATTACTAAAAAGGCTTTAATGCTTTTAGCTATTGCAACAGCTCACAGAGCTCAAACATTCGCAAAAATTAGATTAGAAAATGTTAAAAAATCGTCAGTGGGTATTGAAATTGGAATAACAGATATAATTAAAACCTCAGCTCCAGGACGTTCTCAACCTGTACTTATCTTACCATTTTTTAGATCAAAGCCGAGTTTGTGCGTTGCGTCAATTATTATTAGTTATATAGAGAAATCAAAATGTATACGTAATAATAAAAGTTTTTTGTTTTTAAGTTTTAAGAAACCTCACAAAGAGGTGTGTTCACAGACAATTAGTC
Organism: Probaryconus sp. ZL-2020; assembly: GCA_022817065.1. NCBI lineage: Eukaryota > Metazoa > Arthropoda > Insecta > Hymenoptera > Scelionidae > Probaryconus > Probaryconus sp. ZL-2020. The sequence continues at coordinate 3,716 of JABFQA010002162.1, read as the reverse complement.
GCTGGATCAAGTCTGTAATGAAAGATTGTGATATTGATATCAGTATTTTTAAAAGTCACTCTACCAGACATGCTGCTACGTCTGCGGCATTAGATAAAGGAGTAGACTTAAATATTATTCGTCGCACGGCTGGTTGGTCAGAATCCTCTAAAACTTTCGCCAAATTTTATAATAGGCCGATTATTAACCAAAATAATGATTTTGCTCTCTCCGTGCTCCAATAAAACTCTTAACTTAGATTAAGGATCATTGTAAAACCTACATTGTTCAATAAATAAATTATAATAAATGAAATTGCAATACTCTAAATAACTACATATGTAATCCTGAGAACGGGCCATAAGTATAATTAACGATTAAACGAACTTACCTGTAAGTGAAGTTCTATCGTAATTATACGAAGGGCCCGTTCGAAGAGATTACATCCCTCCCAAGAATTAGTATCTAGTTATACGTAAAAAAGGGTTTTTTCCCACCCTATATTAATTTGCAATTTCAATTCTCTAAACAAATGAAGTTCACATGTAGTATAGTTGTATGATTAGTAAGTTCATAGGTTTTTCTGTTTTATGCGCTGAACGGTGTGATAACTAGCGTCGCAAGGCGGTACTACATATGTAATCTCTTCGAACGGGCCCTTCGTATAATTACGATAGAACTTCACTTACAGGTAAGTTCGTTTAATCGTTAATAACACATATAAAATGTATAAAATTTAATTAGCAATGCAATAAATAAAGAAGTTCAAGCAATTTTATAAATAAATAAGCAGTTGCACGTTTTTAATAATATTATGAATGAAATAAATAAAGAAGCTTCTATAAATCAAATTCTTCCTGTTTAACTCTTGTCTACCTCGTTTGATGGCAATTCAATTTATTAGCAGTATAATAAATAAAAAAGCTTAAGCTATTCCATAAATAAAAAAGCAGTAGTTGTAATAATACTAAAACAATATGTTTTATTATTTTTAATTTTTAAAACTTAGGATGCATTTTGGACTGGAAAATATGCTGAATATTTAGATGTTTTCCCAATTTTACTATTTATTAAAGTATTTCTTAAAGAATAATTATTACTCAAATCTATTAAATCACAAATACACATATTATTTATATAATTTATTTTGTTATTTAATTTAAAAAGTTTGTTTTGTGTTAAATTTTTAAAGTTTACTAATGATTCATTTGTCCAATATTTACAATTTGTTGGTTTTATATTATTTACTCTACAATGAAATGCTTGTTTAGGAATTGATTTAGTTATATTCAATAAATAATAAATATTATCAATATTTGTGAAAATTGTTTTACCGTAATCAACACATTGTAAATTAATAATATCATTATTAATATTAATAATTTTACCTCTGTTCCATCTGTTATTATGTTCATCATAACAGTACATATGTGGAACTATTAGATGTTTTGGTAATCTTAAATTATTGAAATCATAACTATAAATATCATAAATATCTTTATGTAATTCATCATAAAAATAATTATATTCCTTTATGTTAATCCAAAAAGAACTTGGACTATCATACGATACAATTTCAAAATATGAGTTATATAATAAACTTGGAGATAAATCTGGCAGTTTTTGATTTATGTTAATATACCAACGTGACATTTTTATTTTCGTTAATATTCTAAGTTAAAAATTTTATGTTTTGCTAAAATATAATAAATATATATAATAATTATATATATTTTATGTCATCTGAAAAAAAATGAAAAAATTATTACTTATATTTGTTTTTAATATGTATGTAATATTTATAAAATTTCATTCCATACTATATTTTGTAATATGTTTGAATTTTCATTTTCATTTAGAATAAATAAATTATCTTCATTTTTACATCTAGAAAGTGCAACATATAATTGACCATGCGAAAATAAAGGTCTTTTTAAATATATACCAACTTTATTAAAACCTGTGAACCCTATTAAACCTATTAAACCCAGTCCAACCTAATAAAACCTATTAAAACCCAGTCCCTGTGATTTATTTATTGTAATAGCAAATGCCAATAAAATAGGAAATTGTCTTCTATATAAAATAAATGGTAATGAAGTATATTCGCCTGTATCTAATTTAATTCTAGGTATAAAAACTTTATTTCCTATAGTAGAACCAGTTATAATTTCAGCTTCTATATTATGTTGAAATAGATTAATAATTTTTAATCTAGTGCCATTACACAGTCCATCATTTATACTAAGATTTCTAATTAACATTACAATAGCACCTTCTTTAAGAACCAATTTGTGTACTGGGAATCCTGGAAATGTTAAACTATTTAAATATTCAATTGGATAATTTAAATGAACATCATCATCTGTGTCATCGACTCCTTTGTTTTTCGCATAATCAATACTATAATAGACTTTTTTATTAGTACATAATTTATTTAAAATTTGTTTGTTTATTACGTGTATATCCTCATTATGACTTGATAAAATTATTTTATTTGTTAAATCATCTTGAGGATTAATTATATTTCCATATATTTTTTCACATACATTATTTGTTTTCCATTTTTCAGGTATTTTGAATTCAGAAATTATACCATCTCCAATATTTAATAAAAACGATGAAAATGTATTGCTAGGAGAACGCATATTTTTATGTAATTTGAATTGTTTAAATAGATTCCATAAATAAGAAAATTTTATTGTTTCATTTATAATAGAAGTTCGTGAACCATTTTTTAATACAGGAAGAATTTGACGAAAATCACCACCTAAAATTAATATTTTCCCTGCAAATGGTATATTTTCCATTTTACATACATCTCGAAGTGTATGATCTACAATTTCTAATGCTTTCTTAGGAATCATGGACGCTTCATCCCAAATAATTACATCTGCTTCTCTTAATTTTTTCTTATCACATTCTAATTTGAAAAAAGAAGTTTCTATATTTGATAAATCAAGAGGTAATCGAAAAGTTCTATGACTGGTCATTCCATTTGGAAGTAAAATAGATGCTATACCCGTCCAAGCCATTGATACAACATTTTGTTCTTGTGATAAAAAATAATATATAAGTGTATTATACAAAAATGTTTTTCCGCTTCCACCAGGTCCATCAATAAATATAGTATTTTCTTTTTTTTTAACAATCAAATTAAATATTTTTGCTTGATCTGAATTTAATTGTTTAAACAAAATATTAAATTTATTTTGACATTGTTTAATATATACATTATATTCATATTTGTCAATTTCAAATTTCATTATAATGGGATCAGGTAATCCGAAATCAGAACATTTATAATTTTCATTATTTAGAATATTATTTATTTCGGTTAAAGCTTTAATTTCTTTATTAATATGTAAATCTTCACAAAAATATTCTTTATATTTATTCCAAATAATGGAACCTATAGACAAATTGTCTGACATGAGAAACAATGCAAAAAATATTCGTAATTGTTTAGGCATCATAACATTCACAGCTTCATCAAAAATTTTAAAAATTTCCACATCTGTATCAATTAGTCCCATTGCAATAGCTACATCTTTGTAAGAATTATATAAAACATTTTCATATATTTTCAAATCTTGAAATGATGTTGCTCCTTTTACACGATTAAGTATTAATTTTAAATGAAAACGTTCAGAATCTTTTGGACTAACAGTAATTAATCGACCGATTATTTTATAATTAATAATGCGTTTAGCCCAATATTTTGTAGAAGATGTTTT
>JABFQA010002161.1:0-11824 GCA_022817065.1 Probaryconus sp. ZL-2020 | reverse complement strand
TTTTTCTTTTTTTTTTTTTTTTTTTCAATAAATATGTTGAATTTATTTTTTTTTGTTTGGGCCAAATGATTCATTAGTGTCATTGACAAGCCTTTGCCAGAGGCTATCTAAATTAAAAAAAAATCGCTTTTGTTTTTTATCAAAAAGGTAATTTTAGTAAAATTACAATCATTATTTATTTTTGTTTTTTGTAAGAAGAGTATTTTATGAAAGAAAAATTGTTTGAATTAGAGATTGAATTAAAATCACTTTATCTCGATTTTGATTTCGAATAATATGGAATTAGTTGACGAATATGGAAGAGAACAGAGACATAAAAGTTATAGTAAATTATTTGACGTATTGTTACTGTTGTAGTTCATCATTTTATCGATTATATGGAGTGTCATTGACTCGACGACAGGAGGTGTTATCGGCTTGGAAAGTGATGCACTGCATCACGATCATCACGTGTCAGTAGCTAGTTCCTATATGCATTTCCATGGACCGGTTGAGGGACCCGAGTTTGAGGTGAAAGTACCGTACGTCGTTCCTCATAGTGAACACAATCACTTGCATGGTCAAGATTACGGATATGCACTGGACTACGTTGCGCATCCCAAATACGAGTACTCATATGGCGTCGAGGATTATCACACTGGCGATTTTCACAGTCAAAAAGAGTCCAGGGATGGTGAGTTTTTTTTTATTTTATTTTTTATTTTTTTTTTTTTTTGTTCCCCAACACACGCTTCTAGCTGCTGACGTTTTACCTCCACTGTGCTGCGCTCAGAAAAAAAATTATGTGAAAATCTGTCTACCTCTTGAAAATAATATAGTTCGATATTTAAAGTTTGTAAATATATAGCATTATCTTTTAATGGAATAAAGTAAAACGCCGATGTGACGTATTTATTTGTTATAAAAAATAACGGTCAGAAAATTTTACATTGATTTTTTTCGCGATATTATTTTACGTCATAAAATTACGGAAAACAAATTTTTGTCAGAATGTAAAAATATAAAAAAAATTTGTCAAATCCGTCAGTCGAAAAAACTATTTATGTTATTCAAAAATATACTTTTGCCAAATGTAAAACGTTCTGTTATTGAAAAAAAAAAGTTCTTTGTCCGAAAAGCAGACTATAAATCGTAAAGCTGAATTCAAACAAATTCTGAAATGTTTCATAAATATATGTACAGATGTAGATATCTCTAGTAGGATATTCTAAAAATCGAAGTTCTTTGATATATTTTAAATGGATAAACATCAAGTAAACTAGAAAAAAAATATGTTTAGAAATATATAAATTTAATGATTTGAAAAACGCAATGCAATCTTTTTCCATTGGCTGCTGAATTTGAACGCTGAAAACGAATCATTTTCATTTGTTTTTTCAAATTATATCATCAAATTTCGTGTAAACGTTGAATTTCTAATTACGTTAAGTTTAATAAAATGAAACTAAGTTTTCAAGAAGTTAGCAAAAGTACTGGCGCGTATAAAGAAAACTGAAATTATAATTACTAACATGTGCAGTTAACGTTAACTATGTTTCCAGGAGAACAAAACATAACTGGAAAGTGTATGCAGTTGTTGTATTTTTAATTATATATTCACCGGAAGAAATATTTAATAGATTGTTGCACAATGACTATCTTATTAAATGTTTCTGGAAATGCAAACATGCAAACAATTTAAATATTCATTAACAATTAAGTAAAACATATTCGGAATTCAACAGTTCCTCCTGATAACGATATTCGTGTTTTCGCAAAAAGCGATGCTGAAAAGAAAGAGGTTTTTTTTGTTTCTTTTTAGGTAGCAGCGTAACGGGAGAATATAGTGTGTTGGAGCCTGGTGGTAGAATTCGAACGGTGAAGTATCGCGCTGATAAAGACGGTTTTCACGCGGTGGTGCACACGACTGGCAAAAATGAACATCACGGAGGTTCTTACAGCGCTCAAGATCACGGTTACGCCAATCACGTCCAACCTCTAGGAAAATCAGAAGAGTACGACGCCTACGGTTAACAACAAAACACGCCTACCAAGGGAATCTCCTCGCCGAGATAAAGTCCATTTATTACCTGCCTTGTACCTGGTTATATTTGTTACTGTGTGTCAATCACACGCCTATTCGATAAAATGCCAAAGCATTCATCTTCGTATGAATCGTTGAACGATGTATTATAATTTGTACTGTACATATTTGTTATACAAATAAATATTACTTTTAGTTACACATTTATCTGTTCTTTCGTAAAGAATCATTTAGAACAATCCAAAGGAATCAGGAAAAAAAAAACGTTTGACAATTTTTCCTAATCAACAGAAATTTTTGCCGTCACAAACAAAATTGATCGTAAGAAACGCGCGAATTAATCCTCGTAAAATAATACATATCTTTACGTAACGGACGTAACGTAATAAAAGAAAAATCAGAACGCGAATTTATTTGAGTAACACCATTCACAGTCGCTGTACCAGATTACAGAGCGAGCATTGACAAATGAAAATAAGAAAAATGAAACAGAAAACAAAATTTTGGTTTATCGAGCTGAAAATATAGGACAACATGATAAATAGTATTTTCATTTTCCATTGGCAACGCGAAAGAAAGAGGAGCGCAAGAAAATGTGACCTTAATTTGATCCACTTTCTCTGGATCGGATGCATTTTGAAATTCTTCTTTGGTAAGTCTATTTTCATGTTGTGTAAATGTACGACCACAAACTCATTGCGTTACAACGATATCCCTAACTGATCATATGAGCCAAAATTCAGAGATTCTCGGCATATTGTAATTGCTGACAATCACTTTTCTCCGCGACCTTGCAATTGTAGTCTCAAAGCACATAACGACCATAATTATTACTGAATGGATATTTCCTGCACTGTCCCACCACCTGGGGCAATTTCCGCTCCCACGAACTACTAATTACCCGTGACAGAGAGTCGTGAAATTCTGAGGGATGAGAGCGAACGATGGTCCCGATCGGCTGGAGATGCGTGCATTCATAGTTTCATCAAAATCCGAAGGACATTTTGACAGATTATAGAGTGCTGATGTACAGGAGACTTTTTGATTATTTCCTACCGGTCAGAAAATGAAAAAATAATATATATATATATCTGGCACGTCATTGTCACGAGCACAATGACTTAATTGTTATAACTGCGTCAGAATTTTAATAAACTGTACTTTAGCCACTCGTGTCGTTTCAGAGAAATTGTGTATTTATTAACAAAAAAAAAAAAAAAATTATTAATCCAACATATTTGAAGAATACATTGTTCAGTTATTTTATTAAATTTATGAGTTAAAATAACAATAAGTTTCACTTGTGCGAATTATATTTTAATTATTTTCATTACACCAGCAAATATTATAAAGGAATTCAATTAAACAATATACGTATTTTAATTAAATATTTTCATCGAATAAAAAATATAGGATGAAATGTTTAAAAGGGAATTCTTTCAAAGACACGATAAAATAACCAATAGTTCATGAAGAAGCTGGCAATTGAATAAAAGATTTTGAAAATGAACTAGTGACCTTTCGGCTTAGGAAACAGTTGACATAAATTTTGCATTTTGCTTTAATTCTGCAAGGAAGATTATGTTGTGCTGGTTGCATACGGCATTGGACTCTCGACGCCATAATTCAAGACATAAGTCTGGATTTAAACCCGATCGAGCACATGTTAGATATGCTTGATAGACGTGTTCACAAGCACCCTAGTTAACCCCATACATTACTGCACCACATTCAGGTAATATCCAATTCTTAATGGGAAATTATCTTGATTTATAAAATTATTCATTGGTCGTTATAAACTGGTCCAAAAAGCTGACATTAATTAAACACACGAATTTATCTTAATCTTCCAAATACTAAAACAGTATCAGATTAAAGTTAATATTAAAATCCTGCTGAACTGATTTTTGATGAGTTACTTCGATTGTATTTATTTGACGAATCGATAGTGCATTAATTTTGTATTACTTTAGAAAAGGAAGATAAGTGATTAAATTTATAATGACTCTGTTGACACTCGAAACTTTGGAGAACTCTGCCAAGAATAGGATTAAAGTCGAGATTAATTTATCGTGTTTTAGAGTGACTCCGACACATACTATCTCTCAACAACCTTTCCGTCCTAACTCGACGTACATGTCTCTGGCTACTTCACAGAAACACTCTCAATTCTGTTTGAATGAATAATTATTTTCCTACTTCTGGTCGAACTACTCTATTATTGTATATACGTTATCATATGTGAACTAGATATGGATTGTAATATAACTTCTACAATTAATGTTTTAATTTGTCGAATTATAATTTAACAGAAACTATCTTATAACCAATTTATTTATTGAATAATAATGGTTATTAATCATGAATATTTTAAAATGAAATTTGTGAAATTGTAAAATCAAGAAATAATTATGAAATGAAATAAAATAAAAAGGTACATTCGCAAGCATTCGTTAAAATAATGCAGTTACTCTTACTTCAATTACAGATGAATAAATTAATTTTGCAATTAATAAAGTAGACAAAAGAGAAAATTAAATACTCGTAGTGGATAACAAAAGGATTCAAATTTTTCTGAGAGTCTCGTAAATTCTAAAAAAGATACTCATATAAAAGAAAACCACATTCTGATCCTCTTTATGTCAGAAATTGATGAAGTACTCGCCACGAACTAATATTATGAAAGCTTCACAAGATAAATGAATTAATCTTTTATTAACAATATCTCTTTGAATTTAGGATTAAATAATATCGGGGAATAAATGAGAGCAAAGATTGTATTCGCAGTTATAAAACAGAATTAAATTTCAGTATATATAAATATGCATTCAACTTTGATAAATAGCTTAATTTATATATCAGTATTTATTTGATACCTTTAATTTGTTCTTTTTTTATTTAAATAAAATATAAATTTTATATTACAAAATTAATGAATTCAGTGCACTGAATCCGTTTTAGCGGATTTGTTTTTGGTATTCTATTTTGCGAATTTTATTTCGTCTATTCTCTCTGAGCAAGCTATGCAGATTTAGCGAATTTTAGTACGAATAGAATGCACAGATGTCCAAACTATCGAAATAACCTAATATCAAGTCCTGTTATTATTGTGTACTAAAGGATTAATACTGATAATCAGAATAGGCACTACGCTGTAATAACTGATTCAATACCACTGGCAATTGTGAACAGGTATGCTGAGTTATTTTCGCATTGTGACTGTAATAATAACAATGTTCAATTAAAGCTTAATTGCATTTAATTAAATGTTGGTTTAACAATAGAAAATATCATTCAGCGCCAGACTTAATTTTTTAATCCAGAACAAAACACCTCTTCAATTACAAGATCTTATTCCATTAAAAACAATAACGTCATGAATGGAAAGAAAAAAAAAATTTCAACATTATGCATTCTTCAAATGATTACAATTAACTATTTATTATAATGTTATTATATAAAGCAATATAATTATACAAATTTATGCGATAAAAAACAAGTTGAAAACAAAAAGAAATACATTGTAGCATAATTAGAACACATCCTCGATGCACGATATTCAATCCCGAGGATATTAAGATTCAGGCAGCTCCTAAGAACGGAAATCGCAGTTCATTCGCTCGTTAAATGCGCGGCAAACGTTAATCGCACATATCAAAAAGAAGGAGCTAACGTACAAGGTAGACCGAACACACGTGCTCCTCTTGCATGTATAATTTGCTGTAATAATAAGAAGCTTATAATAACCGAGACCGCGGCTTGCATCACTTTTATTAAAATTCTATGAATAATACAACGCGGGGTTTGGAAAATTAATTCATTAACGCAGTGTATCTCGTTCGGTTTGGCGTTATTAATGAGAATAATATACATCCAATATACATATTACGTAGCAAATATTTTGCAATTTCTTTTAGAGAAGAAAATCTTCAAGATTTGCACTTTCATTAAAGGCAGGAGATGAAAAAAAAGTTTTGAAAATTAATAGTAATGTTTGCATTCGCTCGTTGTCGTGGTAAATTTATCATAGAGCAATATATATGATATCGCGATAAGAGTTATGACGCTCAGAAGAATAGATTCGGTAGAAAATATTTTGATTAATCAAACTGCAAATGGACATCGGTGGCATGTATGTATGCATTATAGCAATCAATAAATGCCTACGCTGGAAGTAGCCAGTGTTCCAATACCTTGTGGACAATCCCGTATTTCAATTGGCAGCAAATATCGAGCGAGCCTACGTAGCTCGATTTCGCCGCCGTACCTTTTGCTATACATCACAGTCGTGTTAATTTGTTAACTGCTAATTCGATCCAACGGTACCAATTGCATTTTGTCGCTTCACGCCGTTCTGCCTATCCTCTTCCTAGCAATATAGATCGTTTAGCAGAAAAATATCAATGAAAAACCAGCTACGCTGGATGCCCTCGGAAATATTTTCCAGTGCGCGTTTCAAAATAATTACGCCCGTATTAGTCAAATGTCACCCAATTTGTGAGCTCTGAATCTCGACGATTTTCGAAGTATACAACAGAGGATTTTTTAACTTGCTTTTCTCTTTTCAGTATTCAATATTTCTGTTAATTACAAACCAGGTAAGAGCCCATTAGATTCGGTAACAATTTTTGTCAACGACTCATTGATTTAAGAATTTAATAAAAAATATATTTACTATGAGAACTTAGGAGTAGTTTCATTTTCATGTAATAATTTTGTATCCCGACTACATATACTTTGAAACAATGCGAAAAAAAAATCACATTCCTTTTCACTCGATCGTTATTTTGCACTTAAAGTTTTCTCAAGTAACTGTTTAAATTGGAATTTTTGAAACCTACTTTTTCTTGAAATGTACTTTACCGGAAAATTGGAATTTTCAATTTACAACCAAATATATTTAATCGAGTCCCATTCTAATGCGCGTTACTACACCGTTCGAAATGTAATAAACTATTCTGAAAATCGTTCGATTATAAGTTGAAAATATTTATCGCCTGAAAGTATCTCGATCGCATTAGATACCGTTCGTTTCATAATACCTAATACCTTGTTGACAAATGAAATCAATTACGAACAATTAGCAAAATACAGAAGTTATCTACGGAATCATTTGTTACGCTGGCCGTCTGTGACGTTGGGCGTTAAGAGGTCAACAATGCCACAAAAACCACAACGGTGACACAGAGCTTGCGACATGTGTTACAATTTATTTTCATTCGTTACGCTCGGGATTATCAGCATTTTTCAATGAAACATTTAGTTTCTACTTTTACCCAAATATACATTTTTGAAACAAACAAAAAACCAAAAAATGTAAAAATTTTGTGAGTACAGTTTTATGATACATGTCAATGGGGTTTCACAGTACAATAAAGAATCCTTGATTTCGTTCTGGCATTATTTTTCATCCGATAAATATCTCCATGAAATTCTGTAGCAAAAAAAAAAAAAATCAACCAGTATCACTTGGTTCGTAGCAGTAAGAATGTTGTATTGCGCAATCACAGTTCATCCAGCGATGGAGCTCGGGTAATACTCTCTGGTTCTAAGGGACTAGAAATCAAGTAAACTATTTTCACTTGTTACTGCTTGACGGACTATGCCCAGCTTCCTGGAAACCTCTTCTATTACATTGAACACAGGAGTTCCTATATAGATTTTTCTCTGTATTACATGTGTTTGAAATGAACACAGATCACCGACGTACACTGTCGCTTTCACGCGCCAACTACATTCTATTGTAAAGTAAGAAAAGCATTATTACCGAATGCTTCATATCATTTATATAAATTCAATACGAGTTATTGAAACATTATTTATAAGATTACACCATTTCAAACGTTATTGTTATTTTAATGATATTCCCGCAAAGAAATTCTTGGCATCAATGTGTGTTAAAATTGCTCTGGAACGTTTTGAAAGATCTTCAAAAATTTGGGGTGAAAATATATCAAGCAATTATTTTTGAATGAAAAAACAAATAATAAACATTATTTCTGCCTGGAATACAAAACTATCGCATCTGGTAGCTTCTTCGAATAAATAAACTACGAAATAAACTTTACCAAGCAATCCTTTTCCAGTCTAGTAACTCCGTTAAAGTAAAGGAAATAGAATAATTGTAGCTAGCTACTAAATTATATTGTTCGAAAAGCTTGGATAAAAGTATGTTCCTCTCTAATCTGTTACACAAGGTACCTTGTTATCTTAAAAGCTCAAGTGATATTGAGTCAACGTAGACTTATCTTATGTGGTAAACAGGATTGAGTGAGGTTGGAAAAGGTCGTAGCCAGGTCGTACATACAAATGTTTATGTCTTTTACAAATGCTGGAATACTTCAACCATTACGTGAGAGTGTAAATGTGTATCCAATACGTATACACGTGTATATACAAACTTCCTACTTACACCAGTTGACCATCTTAATTACACTGAACATTATATCGACCCTTATGGATTATGCCTTACACAGTTGGGATATGGAACAACTCAAATCTCTCTGACCAAAATTTAAATATAACACTATCGCGGTCTGTAAAATTTAAAGAGAAAATAATGGCGCCCAAGAAGATTAGTACAATTTCATCCGAACAAAATGACAGTGAAACTGGCAGAAAATTCCAACAGAACATAGATAAATAAATAAAAATAAAATTTGCTATCAAAATTTTTGTTTGCTCCCCTTTCGAATTAATTTAAAATGCATTTTTATAAATGTTATTTTCTGCCATTCCAACAAATACTCCTCAAAATAATAACAAACTGTGTTAATGACATTAATTAAAAAAAAAATCTCGAATTGAAAATACGTTTTAAAGATTTCAAAGGTAACGTTATCCCGTTACCTTTAAAAACTTAATAAGTACAAATCTGATCTACTAAAAGTTAAAAATGAAATTTCTGATCGTATCCAAGTTTTCTGTTTGCACGTGTTAACAATTTAGTTACTTTTATTAGTAAACTTCTTTTACACGTATGAGATAATCGATCTCATTAGAGGCACATATAGTGTTACTGCTACTGATTTTCTCTCTTTTACTACGTCGATGAAACATTCCTCTTCCTAACGTTGTAGTTGGAGCAACATGGTCGAACATTATTTACTCGTGTATCGGTTTTCCATGGAGGAGACTTTTTGATTGAGGTCTCGTCATTACGGAAACAGCAAATTGTGATTAACGAAAATATTGGATTACATAATTGAATCGATGCTCATAGTTTTAACCTTTTTAAACTATTTTTCAATCGAGGTGTTCCTTTTTCTGAACGAACATATGATCTGCATACTGTTCGTTATGCAACGTGCTTTCATCGCTTGTAATAACGATAATTGAGTTGTTCTTCTTCAACGTTCATTTCTACCTCTAAAGTCATCAAGTGTTTGTCCATCTACCTTTTCTCGTCTTCCTCTTTCTTACTTCCAAGAGCATTTGTTTTGCTAGTAGTAATTTATCGCAATTCTTCTCGCGTTGTTTTCGTACTCGTGTGTGCAGTATCATCCCTCTCCTAGGAAATGGTTTACCCGGTTGCTCCACTTCCTGCAGTGTGTATATGTGTGTTTTTTTTTTTCGCCTCCATACTCTTGTATTTCATTCTGTTACCTATCTCGAGCGCCCGCTGCTCTTGTTAAAATAGTTTTCCCATGCTACAGCTACCGGCAATACGACCACTTTAGAGAGATATCGATACGGAGTTCAATATGAAATGATGAAAGCCTTTTGCAATTTCATCTCGAATATTTTTATATTCACCGTCATTCCAAATGAAACAAATTCAATTCGCCATTGTTATTCCAAGGATAATCAAATGAAACAGGAAAAGTCTCAGAGCGTCTTTGAATTAAGGACAGGTCTTTTCTCGCAAATCCCATAAGTGGATGACATTTTTGACCATCAAATTCAAACAATAATTTCATTTTCGTAATACCTGCTATTTTCCTTTGTGTCATTTTATGGTAAAGTGTTAATTAATGTTAATTAAAAAAAAATTTTGTTGTATTTTAAATGCACTTTGTAATATTGTTTCATTATCGTCGCTGTGACTGGTGTAACGACTTTATAGAATTGTAATTCGTTTTTCTGCTTACAGCTTTGCGATGCACTTTGGCCAACAGTTTTATAATTTCTTCCGTAAGCTCGCGCACAAAGTTGTCCGATGATTCATTAGGATTTCGCTTTATGTAAATTTATACACGAAACTTTTTTTTTTTTTCTGCTTCCTCTTCTCTGGGAAAATTTTAAATCGTGTAAAATTCATATTTCTAGCCTATTTTTCGTCCGCGCTCTCTAATGAATTACATCGTCACAAAAGGCAACTTTTCTAGTTAAGAGAAAAGTAAAATACTCCGGCGGAATTTTTTTTTTTCCACGTTGGAAACAAACAAAATTGCGGAGAAAAAAAGAAGACAAAAAAAAAATTGATTTCATGCCCACTTAATTCAAGCCATTCGATTCGAATATAGGTATCCAACAATATCCGCCAATGATACTGTTGGCGAAAAAGTAATTGACACGTTAATGAAAAGCGAGCATCCAGATTGGAAGCTGTATCGAAAATCCGACTCGCTTTCGAACCATAGCATTTAATGAAATATAATTTGTCACCAAATTTATATTTGACTACTATTGGCAATAACGAATTTCGTTTCGCGTGGAAAAGTAATGAAACAAAAATTTGCACGAAAAATATGAAAACACAGTAATTTCTTTTTCTTTTATTTTTTTGTCTCGGTGGTTAGTACAAAGTAACATTTTGTGCAAACTTCTCCTACGACAGTACTGAAATGAATCTTGATGAAAAATATGCTTGGAGCAAATACAGCTAATTAAAGCTAATTAAAAGAGTAGTGTAACAATTAGTGATAAGACGTATCATGTACAGGGGAATAAAAAAGTCACCGTAGAAAATGTAAGAAGCAAGAGAAACAGTGATAGAAAAACGAAGCGTTAACTTCGAGTCGCGAGTAACCAACCCCTGCTCCAAGAAGATTTATATGTTTACACGCTCCCATGGCAACTTTCTGTCCAACTCGGAACCCTTTTATTTCATTTTATACTGCTTGCATTCCACTATCCATATCTTTCCATCTCACTTTCTCACTTGAATATTTTTCTTCCTCTCTCTTTGTCTCTCTCTAAAACTGACATACCGAGTTTCGTTTCGTTTGGCAATCGGCCAGAACGTCACTGAGATTTTTCTCTTTTCGACAGAGAGAGAGAAAGTAAGAGAGAGAAAGAGATAGAGGAAAAAAAGCACGAATGTATTTTTTCCCCCAATTTTGGTAACATCCTCAAACAACCAAAGTCCAAAACCATTTGAATAACACTAGGTTTTGCCAATTGTCCCGGCAAAAGCAAAAGGAAAAGTTTGCTAAACTCCGACAGCGATTTCATATTACATGAGAAATTGTTTACAAGGGATTCCACCTAGTATCAGCGGACGGAATATGCATCTTGAATTTCAATGAGTTCTTTTTGCGTTTGAACAGAATTGTGTAAATTCAAGAAAATGAGGAAATATTTAAATTCAAGTTCTAAAGTATAGTGAGGTTTATCGGATTTGTTTCAACTTTTGAAATAATAGACTTGTTTACTCCAGGAAAAAATAGATCAAATTTTATAATCCAGAAACCAATGTAAAATCAATGTATATTAACAGTAATAATACATCAAATATATTTTTTTCTACTTCTCTTTTAATCTAATGCTATTATTTATAGTGGATTTTAAATACGGTTTTCAATTTCATTTATTTCAATTTTTCATGTTTAAATTCCTTTAATTCATTCCTCGTAAAAG
>JABFQA010002160.1:0-11828 GCA_022817065.1 Probaryconus sp. ZL-2020 | reverse complement strand
TTAAAATGACGATTGCAACGTTACGTCAAAATGACGTAAATTCGACGTAAAATCAACGAGAAAATATTTGTCGATTATACATGAATACGACGTAAAATCTACGTCAATTCGACATAATTTCGACGAATGTTACTGCAATTATTGCTTCAATGTAACATCGAATTAAAACGTAAAATTGTCGTAAAATATAAGGAATATTTAAGTCTAAGATACGTTGATGTTACACAGATGTGACGTAATGAAAGTTGTTAAATAATTATTTTAAGGAGAATCAAGAAGTTATTAGAATAACTGAATTTTTTATTGCGAACTTTTAAACTAATTAAATAACAAATTCTTCCTTACATTATTAAATTTTCTTTATTGAATTATCCAATAAATTACACATTACAAATAATAGAACTAATTTTTATAATGATTCTTTTAATAATCTACAAACAGTTCTGCAAAATCAAAATGTCCAAAAAATTAAATTCAAAATGATGCAAAGATATTTTCTCTTAATTTCAGACTCGAATAATCGTTGACGACAATTGAAACTCTTTCTAGATCTTATTTCTTTGCTTTTGAAATCTTTTAGGAGCATGTTTGAACCAATTCATGATTATTTTTTTGATTTTATCACGATTTGCTTGTTGAAACGTATCCATTATGGAATCTGAAACAGGAAAGTAATTTTAAATTAATATAATATAATAAATTGTTGCATTAAAACTTGTCGCTTTCTGTTATATCTAAGTGCAAACAGCGGGTTTCAATTCACCGAATATAAATGATTTTGTAATTTAAGTACAATCACCAAAATTGGAACATAAAAATGGAGGCAATAATAACTGCATGCCTAACTGAGTGTGTCCCTAATACTGATAAAAAAATGCACCAGAATTATTATTAATGTAGAAGACCAATTTTATAAATTTAATTCCGATTTTTAAAGTTATTTATCCCCATATCGATTAAGAAATAATTAAGAAACAGAAAATGTCTGTAACTCTGATTTACAAAGGTTAACAAATTGGTGTTTGTGTGATGTTTTTATAGTTACTTATGCCGTTTAATTGATATTTTATTCAATGACTGAAAAGTATTTTTCGTACCTCGTAGTGGGCGAAAGTGGAGAAATAGTGTTCAAACCTCGGGCGCCGGTGGCGCCCGAGGCAGAAAATAACGATTAAATTGTGCATTTATTAATTTTATTTACTGTAAATGCATTGTTATTATCAGTTTTAAATAGAATAGATAATTCTGACATTACAGTATTACCTTTAATCATTGTAATCAATTTTAATTCTCTAAGAGATTTTTTTTGGCGACGCCCTTCATAGCTATACTTGGTTGCAACAGCGTTTGTAAACGTTGCTCTAAGAACGTTAATCAGTGTTTCTTCCTCAGTAGCTCCACCAAATGAAGTCAAAAAGTATTCCTATGGAATAAATAAAACATTATTAATTTGGGTTAAATGTTGCTTGTCAATAAATTTGAATATCAATAAGTAATTTTTAGTGAGATTGGCACCTCTACAGGATGTTTGTGGCTTAACCATCTATCTCTCCACTAAATATTAAACTTACAATTTTCTTAATTTTCTCCTTATCGTGTAACACCACATTTTCCATATGTTGAATTTCCTCTTCCGTTTTCAACGGAAATAAAGGTTCCACATCGTAATAGTTCCTCCTTGAAGTTTCAGAAGTAGTATTTCGAACGGATCCAGTCTGTATTTTTCGTGATATAATTTTCATTTCTTCCTGAATGGTGTATACTGCTTTAGCAATTTCATTTATTTTATCTATAACAGTTATTTAACACACAAATTACTAAATCAAGTAACATTATCATTACAATTCATTGCGCAGTATTTATAGGGACTCACTCTTAAAACAGAAAGATAAAAGCAATCCTTAAATACTTGCATTAATTATTTAATTCTTGCATCAAAACTGAAACAGTCTTGCCAAAAGAAAACCATCTGGGATCAACAGTTTAAGGATCGTATTAATCTATCTGTTTTAAGAATGCGAAAATATATTATCTCTTGATGACAACTTCATTAAAAAAAAGTATATTCTAATCTTCTTAGAACTGAAAACATGTCTCAAGTTTCATACGTTGGTATGTAGTGATTTCATATCACGTTACCTTCAAATTGGAGGCAATGTTCATTACAAATATATGCATCCAGTGTATCACTTCTGTTATGCTGTTCATTATTAACTGTTGATTTATCTGCAATGTAAATATATTATAATATTATGTACATTTCTTGATTAATTTATATTACAAAAAAATTCGCTTGGAAAAAATTAGTTTTAATAAAATGTCAAAAATACATGACCTGCAAGACAGACCAGATCGATGAGGATGATTAATTTAGCAGAAAATTCATCAGCAGAAGATTTAAGAAAATGCATTTATAATTAATTTAAAAATTTAAAAAATAAGTAAACGTAAATTTGCACTGAGCAAGCACCAAAGATAATTGCTCAATACTTATTCAAGTTTAATCATTGTTTAAATTAACAATAAATACATTTTCTTAAATCTTCGGCTAATGAATCTTCCGTCGAATTAATCATCAAAACTATATGCCATTCTAAAAATAATCTGAGAAATGATTTTATATGGCCCAAGACTTTATGCAGATTTTGTTTTCAATTTGCACAGTCTCCTTCAAATGTTGCATGGTTCACTTACTGAACTGATTTTTTTTATCGTCAATCTGCTGAAGGTGGTTTAATGGTCTTCTTATTGGTGGTTTTTTTGATTCGTATGATGTCCGCAAATTTTGTTTCTCACTGTCGCTTGAGGTTGAATGAACGGAATTCCTTCCAGCAGTATTTTCTATATAATTTTTAACATATTTGAATTAATAAAGGAGGTCGACATAAGAAATATTGTGCTTATACTTAAAAGTGAGAAGTGTTACATTTTTAATGAGTAAATATTTTCAAAAATTGTGCAGTTTTTCATTTAATTAGTTATATATAATCATTCTAATCAAAGAAGGCACGATCTAACTTATGAAATTTAACAATATACTCTATCCTATTTATTTCACATAAGCATTCATTAATGAATCAAAAAAGAAACAGTGCCTTCTTCAAATAGGCTGACTACTTACTAATTACTATGAAAAAATAATGAACAAATAGATAAACAAATATTTGTGAAATTGATTTATATAAAGTAATATTGACTATTTACCTATTCTTTTAAAAATTTTATCCTCCAGCTGAAATATATTTCTTTTACTTTGAAAAGGCATTTTTGTGTACTTTTTACCATTGTCTGTTTAATTCCAATTTCACTACTGAATTTACATTTTCCAGATTCTTCTATAAACATATAAATAATAGATGTTTAAAATATGTTAAGTGTACCCAAAAAATGGACGATGTTGTTTCAAATTATTATTACTTATGGTTATTATTACATCAGATATGAAGTTGAATACAAATGAAACAAAGATTGAGAACATTATTTAAATACATTTTTGGTATTCGAATAAATTTTGTTGCTCACCTTCATCCTCTGCAGATGTACTTTCTGGGGCATATGTATATCATCTCTTCCTGAAGAATTATTATAATTTTCTTTTTCAAAATGATTACTATTGTCGTCTTCTGTATTGTCAGTTGCTACAAAAATTTTAATTATTGTACTCATTTATTACAAGTGCCCCAATGAAAATAACTAATGAGATAAGAGCATCGATTTCTAATGAAATAATGCAATATAAGAATATTTGAATAATTTTTGTCGCTCACATGTTTTCTTGATACATTTATTTCCTGTGTCCGTTATTTTGCTTCTTACAAAATTACAATATTGTTCCTGTCTATTAATTCTCCTATTTCTGTCTTCTTCAAGCTCAACATCTGTGTCTTCACTTTCTGTAATAATTGATTCATTTGTCACCCCGGTGAAAGAAAGTGCGATTTTATTCATGGCTTGAAGAAGGTACTATGCTTATCTTTAAGTACAGGATATTGCATATTCTTCAAGCAATGAATATTCTTGCACTTTCCTCAACTGGGGTAACAAATTAACATCTATTTCTTAAAAATATTTAAGTGAAAATATGAAGAAAAATATGAGAAAAACTCGACATTTTCAATGAAATATTAAATTATCAGACTATTCAAGTAATTTTCGCTTCTATAAGAATTACTATGTTTTTCCTTTTCATCATTTTTCTTATTTCTGTCTTCTGCATGTTTTTCTTCTGCAACATGTAATTGCTGTATAATTAATATGTATTTATTCCAAATACTTGAATTAAAATAATGTATCTGACAAGAACCTGGATTTCAAACAAAATGTGGCAATGTTAGAATATTAAAATAACTTTTATAGCTTACCTGATTGCATTGCATATTTATTTCCTGGACTCGATATTTCACTTGCTGAAGAATGAACGCTGCATTCCTGTTCTGTATTATTCCCATAAGTGTCTATAAACATTTATTAATTATTATTATCTAATTATAGCGTGTAGAAGTGAAACATTCGACAAGAGTCGGCATTTTCAACAAAATATTTCATATTATATAAATAATTTTCATACGTTACCTATTTCATTCGTACATGTATTTTCTATGTAGGACCTGCTGCTTTTTGCGGGATTGATATGTGTTTCCTTAGCATCATTTTCCTTATTTTTATTTTCTGAGTGTTCGTCTTTTTTGGCTTTATTTCCCAAGTTTAATCTGTATCTTATTGAAGAATAATCTTGGTATTCCTTTCCTGTATTTTTTCCGTTTCTTTCTTCTGCATTCCCATCTATTGTTGGTTGATTGTCTATAATAATTCATTAATTATTATTACCCATTTGTTTCAAGTATTTATGTTGAAATGAAACATCCTAACAGAGCCATAATTTTGAACAAAATATTAAAATGTCAAATTATTCAATTACTTCCATGGCTTACCTGTTTCCTTTGAATATTTATTTCCTTTGCCATCATTTATCTCTTTTTTGTTTTTTGCATGTTGGCTTACTGTTGTTTCAGTTGCTAGAGAAATTGAATAATTAATACCTATTTATCCCAGATAATTGAATTTAAATAATTCATTTAACAGGAGCCTAAATTTTAAACGAAATATTATAATGTCAGAAAATTAAAACAACTTTTTTTCTTACCTGATTTCTCTAGATATTTATTTCCACGTGTCGATATTTCACTTTTTGAAGAATAAACCTTATACTCCTTTCCTGTTTTTTTTTCTGCTTTTTTCTTCTGCATGCTCGTATGTTAGTGCTTCAGTCTTTGCAAAAATACGTAAATTATTATTACCTATTTATTTCAAGTACTTACGTGGAAACGAAACATCCAAAAACAACCCAGATTTTGAACAAAATATTTCAGTGTCCGATTATGCAATTATTTTCATAGACTCTTCGTATATTTATTTTCTGTGGGTAACATTTTACTTCTTGAGAAATTGCTGTGATTTTCCTTGTTATTATTATTCCTGCTTTTGTCTTCTGCATGATGATCCTCTATTGCTGTAGTTACTATAAAAATGTAATAATTAAAATTAGTAATTTCGAAATAATGGAATTTAAATAATCTATTTGACAAGAGCCTGAATTTCAAGCAAAATATTACAACATCATGAAATTAAAATAACTTTTGTTCCTTACCTGATTCCTTAAGAAATTTATTTTCTAAGATCGATATTTTATTAACTGAAGAAGATACTCCGTATTCCTCTCCTATATTTTGTCTGTTTATTTCTTCTGCATGCTCGTGTCTTTTTGCTGCAGTATCTAATTGTATTATTATCTTATTAATAATAGACATTGAATAATAATACATTGGATCTAACGTAGCATCCTACGTATGATATTACGTAGGATCCTTCGTAGGATCTTATGTAGGATCCTACGTAGGATCCTACGAATGATTTTTTCACAGTATGTGTTACAAAAAATTTATTGCATAAATATTTTCTATTACTATAACACATGGATTAAATAAAAAAAATAAAAAATTTTATCTTTTTCATATTTTTAAAAAGGAAAAAAATTGTATGTAGGATCCTACCCGGTAAAAGAAAACGTATTAAAATGACAAATACTTGATTCAGCGATGGTTACTTTGAATGTGTCAGAACAACATTGATGTTTTATCTCTTTTCATACTTAAAAAAACAAATCATAGAAAAGGAAAAAAAATCCAATGTGGCAACGACACATTCAAAGTAACCATCGCTGAATCAAGTATTTGTCATTTTAATACGTTTTCTTTTACCGGGTAAGTATAAAAAGGGTTCCGAATTGAGTGATATTTTTAAGAAAAAAGAAATCTTCTTAAATAAAAACGACAAATTTACTGTAGACAGTGTAGAACATGTTCCTGACATAATGCACGATGTTAACTGTCTTTTTCAAGAATATATTGTGCATGAAGAAGTTGTGAGTAACGACAGGCATATTGCAATGGAAATATTGAAAAATCACAAAGAAGAATTAAGGAAGATAGTAGAAATTTTAATTAACAATCAAGAAGGACCAGTATATCATTGTTATAATGTGGAGATTGAGAACAATTTAAAGCAATATTTAGAAAAATAAAATGTCCAGATGAACTGAAAGATATTTACGAAAAAGTAACTGTATCTAGAAATGAGTGCATAGACATTTGCGTTGATTCTGAAAATCAGTGTAATTGTAAGCTTTGGTTCTGCGAAAGAAAAAAGCGAATACAGCTTCAAGTAAAGCTCACAAAATTAAAACTCGTCAAAATAATTTTGAAAAACTTGCTCTGCAATTTTTAAAGGAGGCACATAACAACCGAATAACTGACAGCATGATGTATGGCATAAATATGGAATCAGAAGCTCGTGATTGCTTTTCCAAAATTACAGGTAAAACAGTTAACACAGTTGGTTTAGTAATTAAATTAGAACAACCATTTCTTGCTGTTAGTCCAGATGGAATAATATTGGAAGAGATGTCTCTATTAGAAGTGAAATGTCCATCAACTTGCAAAAATAAAGACATTATTGATTTGGACAAAAAAATTTGTAATGTACCATACTTGCAATTTACAGACAATGAAGATATTATTCTTAAAGAAACACATCCATATTATACTCAAGTTCAGCTGTCGTTATACGTATTAAACATGAAAATTTGCCATTTTTTCGTTTACTCCAGCGTGGATTACCTGCATATCATTATTAATAAAAATGAATCCTTTTTAATAGATTTGATACCTAAAATAGAGAATTTTTATTTTAAATATTTCTTACCAATATTAAAATATTGAGTTATAGAATAATCTTAGAAAGTTTCTTGGAAAAATCTAGGAAACAAGTGTGTAACAATGTATTTAAAAAATGTTATGTAAAATTTTATTTATTAAATAAATTATGTGTACATGCTTAACTACAATGACTATTACGTTTTACATTTAATAAGTGGTGACATTGCATTGGCCAGCACACAGCAAATATGCATTATTTCATCTGCCCAGGGAAGTAATTCAACTGAGAGACAATCTAAAATATGATACAATTTTGTACGTTGAATTGCACGTTCAACATGAATTCTGACAGATGCAATGTTATATGTATTTTCTATTTCATCCGGTGAAAATTGTGGTTCAAAAGCGAAGGGGGGAATAACCAATGTAGCGTTTCTTTTATAGAGTTCAGATTTTATCTGCGGAAATCCTTTGTCTGCTAACACTACATCATCTTTTTCAATTAAATTCAAGAAACCCGAATCATTAACAATAAAAGAATCGGTACATCTTCCTCCATAAGCTTTTGAAACCTTGCAAATATAACCGTCTGGAGTAATGCATATTAAAAATTTTGCCGTATACCTTCCTTTGTAATGTGAAAACATTAACACTTTTTGTTCAACGGTGGGTGGAGTTTCCGTCTCAATTTCGGTGCAATCAATGATGCATCGACAATTTGCAAACATTTTGAATGATTTCGGCAAGCGTTGTTTCACGCATTCCTTCGAGGGCCAAAATATCCAAGATTTAGTTTTTAAAGTTAATGTCTGTAAAATTTGGTAAAAAATACGAGAAGCTGTTGTTGCATGTACACTAAATAAGCATCCTAAGGCACAGAAACTTATACCATGTTTAATTTTCATAAGGAATAATAAAAGTCTGTTTTCTTTTTTGAGTGATTTATAATAACATGGTTGTCCATCTTGGCCTAATTCAATAAGACTTAGTAAAGCTGTGAAAAATGTTATTGTTACTCCAGCAAGTTCACGCATAGTATTATCATTTTCAACATCATTAAAACCGTAGAAACCTGGTTCATACACATCACCTCCACAAGCTTTATCTTTTGTTGAAACAAATTCCTTACATTTATCATTTTTACATTGCACGATAATACTTCTACTGGACGTATTTACATTTTTTCTAAAAATATCACTCTGTACACAAACATCATTATTTTGCACACAACAGTACAGCAAGTTTATATCGTCATTTACAGAATCAAGAATGCATGGATCTGTTTGGCATGCAATTGATGCTTTCAGAGGTATTGCTTTAAAAACATTGTCCTGTTGATGTTGTTGATGAATTAATGGTCGAAAGCTATTGTCCTGCATCGTATTGTCCATATCCCATACTCCATGTGCATCTAGAACAAAATTTCACAGTTACTACTACTTTAATATTTATTTCAATAACATTTCTTTAAAATTATTAAAAAATACCTGTCTCGATTGTAACATCCATGTTTTGTACTTCATTTTCTTTCCAAATTGTTGGAACATAAGATACACTTCCTGGATTTACAACCACCAACAAAATGACTGCTACAGTTACGGGTATTAATTGTGGGGTTCCATTTATCATAGTTTAAACTAAAAATTAATAAATATGTATTATCATTGTTACACTGCGATGCTTAATTTCACAAACAATGAAATTTGCACATTACTGATAATTAACTACAGTACTTAACTTAATTTGTCATTATGAAATTTAATTCATTATATTCATCATTAAAAATAGTTTGTTAGATTTTAAAAAACTTCTTTTTTTAATATAACTTTGTCGTTATTTGAAGGTTACAATTGTTATCACTTACTCAAAGAACATTTTTTTTAATTTTTAATTAAGTTATTATTGTTTAATAATAATTTTATTTTATTTCTATTATATTATTCATTATTTTATTTTACTTACGTGTCGCGAACAAACTGAATCCATTTGTCTTTTTTATCTGTCTCCCATTCTTTATTTGGAAAACTGTAAAAAATTAAGCCTTCACTCTCGTTCTGTTTATTTTTACATTCACCCACACAACATTTTCTTCGCGAAACGTTTAATTTTAATTTATTTGACATATTTTAAGGTTAACTCCGTCTGTACGCTCCAAATTAAAATTTAAATGTCAAGCGCGCATCACAACGTCAGCTGACCACTTGTAACCAGAAGCTCTTCTTTTTCTGACTACAGATGTCTACACATGAGCTATGCAATAAACCTATAAAGAACGGTCACAGGGAAGACCTGTGGTCGTTAAACAAAAATTGCGGAGCGATACCGCTGAGATCACTTGGAAGAACGCGAGATACCCGCTAACTCACCTCTTCGGGTAGCCCGAAGTAATCTGAATCTGCAGCGACCGAACGCCAGCCTTATAGGATTTTTGACGCTCGGTCCGGCTGCGAGCCAAATTTGAAGTTTCCCTCTACCGGCGCGAGCGCCGAACTATCGCGCTTGAGACTCACGTGCTAGCGGTCGTGAGACATCGCCATCTCGCGGTGTAACGGGCGCACCACTGATGCGTCGACTGCTCGTCTAGCTGTCAAAAAACCTAACAATATATACAGGGTGTCCCATTTTAAATGCCTCACACGATTATCTCAGAAATAACACATCGTAGTAAAAAATGTTTGGAACAAATGTTGTTTGTATCGGAAGGGGGCACATGATGGCGCTGTTAAATGAGAAATGGCATCAACTTGGATTTTTTTAATGTGAACTCCTATTTTTTATTTGATATTCGTATTCTACGAGAAAAAACGAAAACATTTATTTCTACCATTTTTTTCGAAAACTATAAAGATAAAAAGTTATAAGCGATTAAATCTTATACACGCATGCTTAAGGTTCACACAATAATTATAGAGTTTCGTTTCTTTTGGACTTACCAGTGACAGTGACAGTGACAGTGTATCGATGGCATTCTACGTAAAAAAAATTCTACGCATTTTTATTCTACGTACCCTCGATAGGGGTTGCAGGACCTTGCCGTGGTACGAGGGCTTAGCCCGGGTTCGCGGCCTTGAACCGCGGCCCCGGACTACCAACAAGCAACCCTCCCGATGATTTTGCGCACCAAAGAGTCGGGTACCATCCAGGTACCCGGGGGGCCCGGTGGTGGGGACACCACTGTACCCGCCGGGGAACGGATGAGTCACGTTGGGGGGGCCTGGGGGGCCGGGCGGTGGTTACACCATCGACCCCCTTGGTCTCCCTGCGTGAGCCGGCTGTGGGGGTGGGGGGTCCAAGCGATGGGGGCATCGCTGGTCCTTCCGGCCCCGCAGGTGGCGTGCGCCCCAATCTAAGGCGTGTAGATACCGTGTCGAGAGATGCGTGGCATGAGGGGAGTCATGTCGCTAACGGTTCCTGTAGGATACCTGGCGACCTCCTACAGTATTTAGCCTTATCCGCGCATGCGGGGCTCTGCGCGGATGGACGACCCTTTCCCTAGCTACTCGTGGGACCATCATGGACACTACTAAAAACAAACAAACGGACGAGGAGACAGGGATGGACGTGGGGCAGGATGGTGGGGGCGAAAAGACTGGTGTTGAACCAGTCATGGAACCCCAAGCCACCGCCTCTACTGGACATACAGAAACGGCTACGAATATCGGTAAAAGGAGGAATCGGTTGGGCAGAAATGCCAGACTGAGACTGAAGCAGGAATCTCTCTCTCAGGGGGGTACCTCTACGGTTAACACCGGAGATACCACCAAACCTGGAGAGTACAAGAAACGGGATAAACCGGCGGACGGACAGTCGCCTCCAAATGACCGCCCTTTAAAGCGGCATAAGGAGGTGGAGGACGGACTCACGGTTGCACAGAGGACAAATCCATTGACTATGGTGATAACCGACGAAAACTATCCGGACGTGGCTCTGACCCAGGGGCATCTCGGACGGCTTCGGAAGGCTGTGTTTAAGGCAACTGCTGGGTTGTCAGCGGCACAGCTTCCGAAGTTTGATGAGAGCTTCTGTCGTGGAGGAGCCATAATCGTTGTTGCGGCTGACACGAGGACGAAGATATGGTTTGAGGACCAACTTCCGACTCTGCTGCCGCGGGTGGGAGACAATTTAAGGGCGGGAGGTGTTGTGCTCCTCCAAAAATACCACCGAGCCACGGTATGGGTTCCCTCAATCGGAGACGATGAGGAGGGCTCAGCCAAGGACGTGTTGCGTTGCCTGGAGGGGTACAACCCCACTTTGAAAACGGGGGGTTGGAAGGTGTATGCCGCCAACGTATCGAAGGGGAAGGAGAGCGACGGGGGAGAGGAGGGGAAAACCCTGATTCTGGGAATACCCGAATCTCACCTGGCGACACTCGCGAAAATGGATTTTAGGCCCTTCTATGTGATGGGCAGAGTCATGGTGAGGACAGGGGGGCCGCAGGAGCATGGAAAGGGAGTGGACGCTCAGGCGGCTACGGCGGCAGAGATGGCAGTCGAGGATGATGCTTTGTAATGGCGCAACCTCGACTAGAAGTCTCACAGATTAACGTGCATCACTGTAAAGAGGCGTCTGCTATTGTGGCAAAACGCCTTACAGGGATGCAGACAGGATTATCAC
>JABFQA010002159.1:0-11830 GCA_022817065.1 Probaryconus sp. ZL-2020 | reverse complement strand
TCGACACAGATTTTTTTCCAGAATAAAAAAAATAAAAGAAAAAAAAAAAAAAAAGATGAAAAGTATTTTATGAGAAAAAAGACAGAAGACAAAAAAATACATAAACAATATCAACAGAGTCTTGATACAGTACCTATACATATATACATAAATATAAATATCAACGAGTAATATTACTTGGTAAGAAATAAGTAAACTGCATCTCAGAGTAGAATTAATTCGCAAAGTGATTTTTGTTGTACGAGATTATAGAGCAATGGCAAATTATAATATTACAAGTAATTATCATAATGATTAATTATACGCTATAACTTCACAGTGAATATACATTGCTACGGACAATGTAGTCGTTAACTTCCGCGATAGAGAATTTGCGTGTCTTATTAGACGCGTTTGATAACGATGTGCCTATCATTTTGTTGGCATTCTGTTGATTCGATAACAAAGAATATTTTAGGATATTGCATTTGTTGTCACGTTTTAAGAGCGTATTAAATCTGCATATAAATTTACACATAACAAATTACTTCTTTTTTTTTTTTAAAAATAAAGTTTGATAGCAATAATTATAAGAAATACAAATTCTTCCTTCAAAAGTTATGAAACACTGTTATTAGAATATGTCCGAAAAATTAAATGAAAAAGATTGATATTTCGACAATAAAATCCCGAAAGATTTAAAAAAAAAAAAAAGTTTTGTGAACAATAAATGTACACATTTAATTTAATCATATTCAAAGATGGTTATTAATAATGGGAAATTTTCCTTTACGTAAAAATCTATGTAGATATTTGACGTTCTTCTAACGAATGTTATAAACGAAATGAGCGTTTTTACATAAAATTGTTAAGCGTCGCTAAAATATTCGTTGATATTGCGATTTCTATGAAGATATTGTCAATTCCGTGGACAACACACTAATTTGCGTTGACATAAATCTTAATGATGAAAAAGATAAAAAAAAAAAAAATAATAAGAAGAAAAAAGAAAAAAAAAAAAAGGAAATGAAGTACCTGTCCCTCTGAACCTTCATTTTGCACAAAGTATATATTTTTTCATAAAAAACTATTTTTATATTTTTTACCACCTTTATAGACGAAGAAGTGTAAATCAAATTTTTATTAAGATCTATCTAATCAGTGAATGGGCGCTTTTGGATTACAGCCATTTATATGTGTACAAAGTATTTCTACGACTTCCGATGTACATATTTTTGATACATCGCTGTTTCGTTATCAACGTAAGCCTGCTTTTGTTCTGGTCTTTTCTTTTTCACGTTACTTATCACTGTAACACGCAAGTTCTCTATTCTATACGTAATACCGATTGTGATAAAAATCATGAATATCGAAATAGTACCTATATATATATATATTAAACATAGGTATTGAGGGACAACGTCGAAGTATATAAGTAATAATTTGCAGGCAAGTGCACGATGCTCGTTAATTGGGTTTAATTGTATTAGAAGAAAATGAGCTTGAAAACTGACAAGTAAAAGCGGGAGGAGAAATGTCCTGGTTTCAAAGCTCACTTTTTGCATTTCAATTCCCAACATGTTCCGCTGATGTAAAATATCTGCTAACAAATATATATATACCGATGGACTAAATTTTAATAGAATGCCAATGAAAGTCGAATCTCATTTTAATTATCCTGATGAACAATTTGCTCGTAGACAATTTTTAAATATTTTAATCGCCATTTCATTTAAATGTTAACGTAATGTATTCATACACGATAAAGGATATATTCTTAAAAAATTCTCCTCGCGTTAAAGCAAGAGACCTTGTCTGCGATCATCTTTACACAAGAATGATTTAACATTATAACGTAATTATTACTTACATAAGCTAAACTTAAATTTAAGTTTATAGTATATTTTTTAAACAGTTATTAAAAATTTATAAATAATATATTTTTTATAGGAAACAATTTATATGCGTGTGGCTTTTGGATGTATTAATGAAATTTATTTGTTGTTAAATTGTTGTAAAAGTAATTGAAATGGAAGTGTAAGATATTGACGGTTGTCTACAAAAAAAAAAAGTAAAGAAAAGAAAAAAAAATTGTTCATCAAGAATACTGATGATAAAATGCGACGAATGGAATCTCAACGTCGTCCATCGTCGAAACGAAACATAAAACGTAGGTATTGCTGATAAACCGCGGGCATATCGTGCTACATGACTGTATCTATCATCAAAGTGATTTTTGATAAGCTTTGATTGTTGAATTGCATTTTCGTACGTGATGATCGAAATGGTGTTTAATAATAGTAAACGAACTTAAAAATAATAAAAAAAAAAAAAAAAGTACATAAGAAGAAACGAGACGAGTCCTGCGGAAATATTTGAAATTTGTCGTGAAGGTGTAGAACATTGACTGATGTTATCAATTCGTTTTCAGATTGTCCAGTCTCGAAGACAGTTTTACTTTTCGAATTCAATTTCAATTATGAAATAATGTTAACGAAACAAACAAAAGAAGTATGATAAAATATAGAGAATGTAATAATGAATAGATGACCAAAGTCGTCGCTGTAAAATATATATAAAGTGTAGTAAGAGTATAATATTCACGAAGTACCATGAAAAAAAAAAAAAAAAGAAAAAATGAGAAAAAAAAGAAAAAAAAAAAAATTGAAAACGTACACGATGAATTGAACGAAAGTTGAGAGTGATTTATGCTTTTTATGGGATACGAGTATCATCGAATCGATTTCACGTTTGTGACCATCTTATTAATACTTATTAAACAGCAAACTATTATTTAGCGATGAAACAGAGAAATCGAGTTTTTACTTAATTATATTGTTGGATCTAAACGTGTGTATTTGTCATTAATTCGTTAGAATGAAAAGACGTTCTTAGATTTGCAGCGTTATGCGTATTCGAAGTTACATGGATGAGGGCTAAATTATAATATTATTATGAAATAATACGATTTTGAAGTCAGATCCGGTGCACGCCGGATCGAATTATACGGCTTTCCGTAATCTTACAAATTCTATATTGTTAATGCATATTATGTATTTATTTCTCGATAATAGAAGATGAAAATTGTATATTAAAGAACCCTTATTGATCTCATCTTTTGACTTTTTTTTTTTTGTTTTCTTATTCCTTTATCTTATTTTATACACTTTTATTACTTTTCACTTATTATCAAAATGCTGAAGGAACTTTAAAATAGATGTTCAATTGTCAAATTAATGTCAAAATCTATAAACATATAATTACAAAACTTGTAGTAATATGTCATATTTAAGTGAAGTAAAATCTGAATTTGCACGATGGATTTAATGCAACTTGTACCAGTCCAAGAAATGCAAAAGTTTGATAAGGTAACTTTTTTTTATTGTTTTTATCGTTAGAATTTTTTTTTTCATCGTTTTAAATTGATTTTAAAATTATCATCTATCTTCTTGGCAAATAAGCCAAATGATGTTTAATAACTTAGAATAATTGAAAATGGAATTTTATAGACTATTTTGCATACCAATTATAATTGTAAAGTACCATCAGAAGCAGATGATATAGATAGTGCAATCAGAGGAAATGAAATTATTCCAAGATTACGTCGATGGTTTTTACGGAAATGCATTTTATCACGAACACATCCGTATACTATAACTTATTTAAAAAGTGAAACAATTATCAGATATGAAATCAAAAAACACATGACAATGTACCCGAAAATGTTGCATCCCACTTGCCAATTCAGGTAACATTATTTTGTAAAAATTTATTATTATTATTATTATAATACAAGTTCGGTACTTGTTGTTTCAGGTATTTTTGGGAATGCTTTCAAATAATTGTAACTCTATTAGCATTTATTATCGTACCAATATTAAACGCCTTTTATCTTGAATTTTATATTTTTTGGAGTCCCATAATTCTGTTATTAGATATCATATATTTTTGCGATTGTGTATTGTGGTTTTTCACTGGATACATTGATAAATACACAAGGAATGTTGTCCTGGATTCAAAGCTGGTAACCTCGTAAGGAGATACGATGCAAATTTTTCTTGCATAATTACTGACTTTTCTCTATTTTCATGAACATTTACATATTTCAGCAAATATTTCAGGAGCTCGTTCTTCGTCGATATTTTATCGTTTTTACCTCTAGAATTTATAGATTTTCTTCTTATTTATTTTTCAATTGAAATATCTATATGGTACGGTTCTGCTCTAAATTTTTTAATATTTTTAAGGATAAGAAATTTGTTGAATTATGCACAAAATATTCAACAAGTAAGATAACTTCAATGCATACTTTAAGAAAACTAAATAACACTTCAGTATAAATGAAAAATTTAATTTTGCAGAAATATAGAATTTCGTTGAAAACTTATAAATTTTTTGAAATATCAACTATTATAATAACGACCATCCATTGGGCAACTTGTTTGGAGTACTACGTTCCAAATTACATCAGACATACAGGTCGTCATGATGAAGGGTAAGAAAATGAATATCATAAAACAATGATTACTTTTAAGATTTACGTTCTTTGTTTCATGTTTCTTTTTCATTTACAAGACATTTTTATCTGAACTGTTAAACTTTCAGATCTTGGATTTTTAGTGACAGTATGAAAAAAAGGGATACCGTTTTAAAGAAATATATTCTGTGTTTAAATAGAGCTGTTATTGCTTTGCTATGTTGCACGCATTATCTAACCGTTAATACGTGGGAAGATATTTTGTTAAACATGATATTTTCTTTAATTGGTAAAGGAGGGTTTATATACTTATTAGGTAAATGGATTCAACTAAAATTCATCGAAATAGGAACTTAAAAGATATGAACAATTATTATAAATAAAAAATGTACCAAAATTGCAATAAGTTTTTAACTTTTGTTCAGTGCAAACAATGCATTTAATGACAACTTACACTTCGTATAATGAACTTTCGCAACAAGTACAACAATTAGAAGAATATACGCGTTACAAGAAGTTACCTCGTAATACCAAAAGGCGTTTACACATATATTGTAACTATTCATACAAAAGACATTTTGAAATTGACAAGATTATAATGAGCGAGATTCCAATGAAATTACAAGAAGTTTGTTTGTTTGTTTGTTTGTTTGTTTTTTTAAATAATATATTAATTGTAAAAAACTTATACGTTAGTGTAATATTTTAATTGATTTTATTATTTATCAGGAACTTATCTTGTATAATCACGTGCATATGTTAACTACGGTTGAACTGTTAAAATATTTGCCAAAATCCATCGTTGTAGAAATTGGTTCGCACATACGTAGAAAAGTTTATTTGACAAACGACGTAATTATTCGGAGTAAAACACTCGGCGATGAATTATATTTCATTGTTTCAGGAACTGTTGCTGTTTACACATCTTCAGGAAAAGAAGTAAATTATTTATAACAGTATTACAATCTATAGAGACTAATATAATGAGTTTAAGAGAATTTAGATATTTGGTCCACGAATCATGGAAATCCATGAATTTTCTGTTTAAAATCTATTATTCTGTTCATAAAATAGATCTGCCACTTGGAGGAAGGAGCACATTTTGGTGAAATAACATTGGTAATGGATACGGAATATAGAATTGCGAATGTGATTGCTATAGAAACTTGTGAAGTTGGCATCCTTAGTAAAGCTGATTTTCAAAGGGTTATTGCCCCATATCCGTACCTAATCAATCGCCTTAAACAGTTAGCAAAAAAACGATTGCAAACTACTTTAGATTTAGAAGAAACTTACGAAATAGAAGATTTGAGTAAACATCCAAATATTAACATCAGTTAAATGTAAATTAAAAGGTATGAGTAAACTGGATTATTATCAATGAGAGACAGATTCAAGTCAATACGTAACATCATTTATTACAGTGAAATGTTATTAATAACATCGTTTAATAAGTGTAATTGTTAAAGAATGTTTGTATGTATGTACATAACAGCTTTAATTAACCATTTACATAATAGAATAGATAACAAATTAACAACGATTTTGATTATAAAATGAACATTAGAAATACAGTTTACTTTAATCTGCGTCCAATTTTTGCAGTAAATTGTTCAATTAAACCCCCAACTTTAAAAAGCAAGGTATAATTTGCTTTGTGAAAATATGAGCATGAGAATTGCGTAAGAATTGATATAATCATTGTTTACGTTAATCTGATTTCAAAGCCTACATTTTTTATTCTGCAAACAAAGTAATTTCAATTATACTTTTCAAGTTGATCTAATCGTGTATTTTTTTCTCGTGCTCATAAAATTTTATATTTGCTTATTTCTAATTAAAACGAAACTTTGGTAAGATATTATTCATTCATTCGTAAGATATTTTTCATTCGTAAGATATTACTTTCTTTTCATGGGTTCATTTATTATTTTAATACCACAAGTTTCTATTTTATGATAACTATACCAGAGCATTCAATAATTTTAAAGAGCTTCATTTTTATCACATTTTTTTGCAATACGAAATGTTGCAAAATCGCGTCTACATTTACTAAATTCTTCTAACATAATAATATACTAAACATTATATATATATCTTATAAACTTAACGTAATTAAAGTTATTATATCGTTAACGTTTCAAAACTGTTTTCAAAAAGCTACCCTTATCCCCATGTAATTTATTATGGGTTCATGCAATTCAAGATCGTTCCTCTATGTTTCTTTGGATTTCTGTATGACTGTTGATAAATTGACGTAAGTCTCCAATGTTCCGGATAATCTGCGTCTCTTGAACCTGTGACCACGCTAAAAGGAGGAGTTAAAGTATCAATGCAAAATGACCTTCTGGCAAAAGGTGTTCTTGGCCTAGGCACCAGCGTCCCCTTCGGCGGAAGTCCATTTCTGCTATCAATCTTAGAGTTTGTTCTCTTCTCAAAGTAATTAGCAGATTGCATTCGAATTCTAGGATCTATAGAAAGATTTTGTTGCTCGTTGCAAGCAGCGCAGTGTCTCAGTTGCCTAGAATATTTCGATCGTCGTCCATTCTGCGCGGAAATTGGTTTCGATGCTTTTCCACACACATGCTTTGACAAAGAAATTGATTTCAGTTCTTTACAAAGATTACCTACTTCATTACCTTTCCTGGAAATATTTATTTTATTTTTTTCTTCTGAAAAATATAAATTATATCCAAATAAATGATAATAATTCCTTCTACAGTTTACATTAGTTTCTGAGTTATATTCTCTTATGAAAATAATAATGATTATAAATTATTTAAATTACCAATACGCTCGTTGCGTTGACAACATGAACAGCATTCATTAACTATACGGCCAGTCTCAGCGTTATGTTGACAAGATACATTATTTTGATCTATGCATCCACAACTATCATTTGACTTGCGATGAATGAGCGTAAAAATAGCAGGTGCAGCCCCGCCATTTGAGCCATCAACATGCGAAGGTTTTCTTGGTTCGTATACAGGGTTCATCGGAGTTTCCCAACAAATTGCTAGGTCCATATGACTTTCAGGCTTCTTGCAACCTAATACCGGTCCGTACGTTTTCTTTGTATTATCTGGAGTTCTGTGAGAAAGGTTTGGAACAATGCTCCGACATCTAAATCATTTGAAAATTGCAAATTATAAGATACATTATATAAGATTTGCTCAATTTTTTTAGTTTTAGTAATAGAAAAGAGGTGTTACGCGGAAATTCATTGAAATAACATAATCGTATTCGTAACAGTAACAGTGACAGAATTAGCACAAAGTCTTAACTCAACGGACATCTATTCTTTCATCTAAGCTAACATAAATTAACATATCGCGAGGAATTTCTCTTAGGCAAATATGTCCTTTTGTGCTTTAACTGTATACCTGTCGAGTGCCTTGCGCACACACTCGCATTTAATCGCCTCATTCTTTTTGTTTGAATAATTTGCAAATATCCTATCTTCAACGCGATCGGGGAGAGGCTGATGCTGCAAATTTTCAGCGTGAAATTTTTTAGCTATTGAAAACATATTTGGATCGTTTCTCGAGCAATCTTTTATCTCCATTGGCGGTTTTCTATCAAGTCTTTTCCGCCGTTCTTCCTCTCCGGGACGGTATTTGTTCAACGAAGATAACTTGAAATTTCCTCCAATATAAGTTGGCACATTACATTCGTGCTCCTTTCGGATCGATGCTGAAATCGGATTGCCAGGGCAATGCGCACAGCATCTCTGTTTTGAGATCATTATAATAATTCAACATCGTTACTTACTTAACAATTTGAATACCACATCTGAAATGAATACAAAGATATTAATGACAAAAATACAAAAAAAGTTTTCTTAAATTTTCAAATGATAAAACAAGTTCTCTAAAAAATATCATATTCAACAAAAAATATAATAATTGTGACGATTTCAATTGATATACAAGGAAATAAACAGCCGTAATTTTATATGCAATCATACATACCTTCGGTCAGATTCGACGTTTCTTTGATACTGTCGAAATTTGCTTTTACACGTTGTTTACTTGACAACGGAATAGTTCGATACTGTGCAAGTATGCAAAGTACAAAAGTAGAACAACGAAAACGTTTTTTGCTTATTATTTTTACCTAATTTTAGATATCGAGATATTTTCGTGACATTACGTCGACAAAAATCATGCCTTGAAAGTACATCATGAACATCGATCGAACACTACAATATTAGTACCACTTTTACATGCAATCTCTTACAGAGATATATACACATCACTTTTAATCCTTTCTGGCAAAAATAAGTTCTTACCTTTCATATTAATTTTGTGATTACAAATGTGATTTCAGACAGAAAAATTGAAAAGTAATATTTTGTTTTAATTGTAATGCATTTAGAAAGATATTAATCGGTATATTTTAAGCACTATTGAAAAGATTAAAATTGAACAGAATTTTTTTTTTAACTCCACAATAATCTCTAATCATCTTTTTAATTATACTAATTAATAGCAGTTGCGAGGATCTTGGAAAACTGTACAATTAGTGTGTCATCTAATATACTATTATTCTCATTTGTGCAAAAACTATCGCATGAATGTACAAAAACGAAAATAGTGTAAAAAAAAAACATAAATTGTACAAAATAGTAAAACATATTCATTATAATCAGATGCTATCCTTAAATCTTTACATCAATGGGAAAGTTAATTCGTTTATGGTGGTCTGATTGTATTGAGTTAGAAATATTCATTCAAAGAGTATAAAATGTTTTATGTCCTTGAATCACGAAGACAAGATTTTTGAGATGAGGTCATTGTCGGGTTAAAAGACTATCTTGAATCTATCCTGAGCAATCCCCCCTCCTCCTTCTTCTTCTTCTTCTTCTTCTTTAGCACAGTCCTTGGTTAAGAATCAACCGTATCAGTCTGACGCGAATGGATGTAAATGTTGCTTACGAGGAAACTATCGTTTCTGCTATTCCATTCGATTTGAAACTTTATACTCATAGTTCAGTCCTCAATAAAGAATTTCCTTCAATTATAAAAACCTGCTAATTAGATTAGCAAATACATGAAACTTTTTGACAAGTATTTCTAAGGAAAAACAGTTTTAAAGAACACATGAATTTTTGGAAAATTGTATTCGCGATGAAAAAATACTCTATACAAAATATTCAACTAATACATGAAAAATCACAGATAGTCAATATATTAGTACATAAAAGTAATAATGTTTAATAAAGTTTTATTGGTGTAAAATATAAAATAAAAATAGTGAAGATGATGGAAAAACCGTAAGAGTGCTATCAGATGCGTTCCTCCAGCTAAGCTCAACTAAGTAATCCAATTAAAATCGCGTGTAAAGTGCGGATATTCAAGGTAGTAGTGAATACCAGTATCGCGAATGTTTTTCTGAGTAGAATGTGAATCAGTTTGAATTTATTCGCTGAACTCCGAAGGCACTCTGCGTTTACCAAAATGGTATCGTTCTTGGGATATCAAAGAAGAAACGATAAAAAGCATGAGTAGGAGTATACGGCATTATAATTATTGAAAAGATGAAAAGAAGAAAAGTTCAAAAACTGTTAGATGCGTTTAAATATAACACTGTAAACTGGATTATATAAATAAATAACGTAAAAACATTTTCTAAGTGATTTTAAAATTAAGTTATTGTGATAATTTGAGGAAGCGATTGAGCTTTTAAAAATGGCATTTCCAGACATATCAAGAGTCGATAGGATTTCTTATATCGATGATGAAATGAGGAATAACAGCGAACCCTTTGTTCATTCGGTGATCATGAATGAAAAACTCAATAAAGAATGTAAGTACGATTATTATGACACAACGCACTTAAGAATTCTTTTTAAAAAACTAATACTCTTTTTGTAAAACTATTAATTCGCAACAATAACAAACAATTTTAATGCGATGACAAGTAATTTTTCATGTTTAAAGTATATTGAATTTTTATAGCCGATGATTTATAATAAATTTTCTTACAACGATAGATATAAATTATGTCCATTAACATTTATAAAATGGTGTAATGGTGTAATTCAACAAATATGACAAATAGTCTTGAGTGCACTATTATATTAAATATTGATTTATTAAGTGATTTATGATTCATCATTCTTCTCCAAGAATCACGAAGAGACAATTATTGTAGTTATTTATACATTCCCATTTTCCTTGGAGTTAATATTCTTGTATGTAATTGGGTACAAAAGATTCTCATTGAACTCATCTGTCAAATTGCAAGCGTAATTTTAAGAAATCAAATAATTATTACATAATATCAATAAAAATACAAAAGGTAGTATTATATTATAAATGGATATTACATAACTGCTTCTTCTGAAATGTAATCTTAATATTATCACACTGAACATGCTCTGTTGATTACGAATTAAATTAAAACCGTTTTATGCAACAGAATCTATGAAACTTTATATTAAAGTTCATCGACCTAAATGATAGACAACATGACACGTTGATATACATTATTAATTTATTACAATAATTTATTACAATTACAATTGATCATGATTATTACAAATTTCTACATTATTCTTACTTTAAATATAATAATCTAATAATAACAATTTTTTTATTAGATTCTTCGTCTGCAATAGAACTAGCATCAAGAAGTCTAAGTAAATCTGAACCGTTATTAGAAACAGACAATAGATTCAATCCCAGACCTACTTCTGGTCCAGAAATCGATGATCTAGATATAGATGAAAGGCCAGACTTTTTCGACGAAAGAGGGATTGACGATGGTTTACTTCCACAGGATGGAAGAAAATCAAAATCACCTAAACCAGGGTTCATTCCCCCACGTGACCACAAAATTTATCCAATTCTCCCGAATACTGTGAATGGGAAACCACCAGATGTTAATGTTTATCAGCAGAAAAAAATAATTGCTCAAGGAATGATGGATCTGGCACTGATCTCTGCTAATGCCAGCCAATTGAGGTACATCTTACACACCAGCGGAAAACATCCCTATTATTATACCTCTTTATCTATGATAGGAATCAGTTTGTTTTTGCAAATAGTTGTTGGAATAGGTCTCATTTGGAATGGACGTTTCAATGTTAAGGACGACTATCAAATGTTCAAAGCGGATAAAACGAATAATTATATAGTTATAGGAGTTTTCAGTGTCACTATACTCAATGTATTTATTTCAACATTTAGTGTGCCTGACTGGACAGAATCTGACTCATTGCCTGTTTCATCGTAACAGTCCCCTTGCAAAAAAAAACAGCAAATTACTCTGAAACTCTGTAACAAAATTGACCGTTTATTTTACAAAAAAATTGACCATGCAATTTGTAGAACCTTTAAG
This sequence comes from Probaryconus sp. ZL-2020, assembly GCA_022817065.1. Taxonomy (NCBI): domain Eukaryota; kingdom Metazoa; phylum Arthropoda; class Insecta; order Hymenoptera; family Scelionidae; genus Probaryconus; species Probaryconus sp. ZL-2020. The sequence continues at coordinate 30 of JABFQA010002159.1, read as the reverse complement.
GCCATTCTGCAGAGTTTTACAGAAGAATTT
>JABFQA010002158.1:0-11831 GCA_022817065.1 Probaryconus sp. ZL-2020 | reverse complement strand
ACGCACAGAAAAAAAAAAAAAAAAAAAAAAAAAAAAAAGAAGAGTTTGCATTACTATGTCCATACCAAAATACATTGCACGTTATTGGTGTCACTTTTATTAATCAAGCCAAGAAATTTTGTATTGCACAAGTGATTCTTACTTTTAAAGAAAAATGTTCAACCATTTGCAATGTTTGATAGCAATTGCTTCAGTTGTAATTTACTGCAGTGAAAAAAAATGGGGCAGCAACATTTGGTCAAATGGAATCTTTTTACTAATGAGATATCTAAATGAGAGCAGATCGTAACACACAGTTTCTCATAATTTTGTCCCGTCAAATTCATTGCAATCGAGTTTTCCTAATTATACAATTTATCTTCCCATAAGGATATTTTGTATTGTACAGGAAAAGCAAACTCTGATTGCGAATTAATTGATAAAAATGAAGATCGTAATGAGAGGTTCACGCATAATCATTTATCTCCATTTCACATAAACGGCATTCAAAGCTCTTTTAGACTACCCGACGCTGAATTCACGGTAATGGTCATTATTTATATTCAGCAATAAAAAAACAATGATGGAAATTCCGCATGCATTAAGCATGATTCAATTGTCATTGTTCACATTAAATCTTATATGCGGAAAATGCGTCATTTTTATTGCATCTGAAATACACTGTTTTATTCAAAAACAATGTTTCATAATTTATTGTCAATTTTTTAATGTCGGAATCAACGTTAGATTATAAATAATTTTTCTCTTGCGACAAGTGAAAATATCTTCTGACTGAAACATGAAATATGCCTTGAATTCGAAATATTCGTACACAACTTTTTTTTTTATAATCATTTTGTACGGCGTACAAACTGTGACTAATAAACTTAAGTCGAAGTAACTGAAGTTTATCGATGCATTAAATTTGTCAACATTTTTTTTTATTTTACTGATAAATTACAATTGCTTTGTAACGTAACTTTTAACATAAGACGAGATATAATGAAATTAGTATAAGGCAGTTCGTCAAGTTTTTGTACAATTGCTGTAATGTCTACTTCATCTTTATTAAAGATGAAGTATGAAAAAAAAAAAAAATCTCCAGTAGGAGGACAACGTAACAGGCGAACCGTTTCCAAGGCATTTGTATGTGTATAGTCTGTGTAATGGGTTCTTTTGTTTCACCAACACAAATTAATTTCAGGACTTGAAGATCTTCAAAAGTCTTTGAAGGAAACCAACGCCGAACTCAAGTTTATCATTTCTGTCAGCGATCCTCAATCAGCATTAACAAATTCGTCAGATCTTCAACAAGAAATTCGTGAACAATTACTTACATTTATAAAGAAGGTAAAAAATTAAATTTTTTTTACAATTTGTATTGTAATTGATAGAATTGTCCCAATAAATACATTACTGAAATATTGTGTATGAAAAACAAAAAGATTTTTGCAATATATAGGCTTTATAAATCGTAACATGTAATAATTGAGAAATCTTAGTTTATATAAAAAAAAAATCTCATTCTCCTTATAAGCTCTAAGACGGAATTCCGGATTTCGAGCCAATTTATTGTGGATTGATTGTCACAATTATTTGCAATTAAACTTTTCTTCAGGCTAGAGTATGCACTAAAGTAATTGTCGGAACTAAAGATTATCTTTTCAGACTTAGCAAATAACAACAGAAAGTAATAGTATTTTATGAATTCAAGCAAATTTATGACACGTGCAGAAATCGAATTGTGTAACAAGTGTAACTTAAACTCAATCAATATTCATTCGAAAATAAACTCAGAAAAATAATCATAAAAAAAAAAAATTAATTAAAAATGGAATTCATGAAATAAAAAATTGCTAAACAAATAGTTTATATATTATAATGTTCCACATTTCATAGCCATTATTAGATTGTGGCTTAATCCATGAAAAGTGATTAAAGTCACGCGGTCAATTAACTTTATATTGCTTCGACGATGCATTTGACTCACGGATTTGTTGCGAAAATTTCTAATGGAAAATTTAAATAGATTTAAACGTGATAACAAATATCATATACTTTCCATGATGCTGGGAATTCATCTCTTGTTCCTGTCCCTGATAAATTTGTTCAATATCATCGTCTGATTTACGTACAATAAATTTGTATTTACCGTTTCGCGCCTTTTACATTAATCCAACTGATATTTTGCAGTGATAATGAATTGCATTTTGCATTCCAATACGAAGAATCATTAGTTAAATAAAAATAACTTTTTAATTAAATTGCAAAAAAGGAATTTTTTGATGATTAAAAAAAAAATTCTTTTTTCGATAATTGTAAAGGTTTGAAAAAATATAGTCAAATATTTTTGACAAGCAAAGTATTTCATAGCACAATCGTTTTCTCTGAACTTGAACATGTTTCTATACTCTTGGCTCAGCGATTAATGAGAATCTTTAGCTTCCCATCACGATAACCTAATTGCAGTACGTAAAAAATAATGCTACTTATCATGTAACAAAATGATATTACACATCGGAAAGTAAAACCTTGTTCGATTAATCATCTTATTTCAACGCGCGTTTATTATATGCATAAATGCTTAGCTACTTTGTAAAATGAAATGTTAGCATTATATTCACATCGTACGTTTGTATATTTATTATATTGATAAAAATATGCGACGGTATTAATATGGAATTTTTTTTTTTATAAATTATTACAGATTGATGGCATTGAAATAAATGCAACGGCAGGATCAAAAGAACGTCTCGTTAGTTTTGTAAAAGGAATAAAGGACGATATCAAAAATAATGCAACGGAGAAAATCCTTATCATGTACCTGCCTGGAAAACCAGAAATTTTGGCTAAGCTCTATGATCTGAAAGAATTGGCAAAGTAAGTAATTTTTCTTTTTATACAACTGTCTGAGAGAAAAAAATTGCAGTTTTGAAAAAAAAAAAAAAAAATCATCATTTCAACGACAGGGTTTGTCCCGTAATTTTATAAAAGGAATTTGTTTCCAAGTGATTTGATCGACTGCTTTACAATTCAATTGACAGCGTATTACCTAAAACGTCATTTCTATTTCACGTCTCAATTATTCGCGTGCTTGGTTTTGTTTTCTTCGCAATTGACACCCAATCGATTAATAGTCCACCTTCCGTAAAAGGTCCCGATACTTCGCATTCAGTAATCTCATCCTCGTGCCGATTTGCGAGCATATTCGTGGAATGCTGTAATTCTTGGTGTAACAATTTTAAATCTTTTACGGACGGCACGAGCCGATTCATGCGATTGCAATACGCCGCGGGAGATAAGCAGAGATAAAGTCACATTGTGTTCCGTTTGAGCCTCGTTCAAACAATAGGTATATTTGCAAACGCTTTATCATTCAAGTGAAACTGTGAACTGAATGATATTTCAAGATAAAAAAAATATATTTAGCGAATATATATTTTTTTTTTGCGAATAATCGAAGTTTCGTCTAAATTTGAAATGAATTATCTCTATCATAAAAAAACTGATAAAGTGGTTGAAATCATTGCAGAGAAATTTAGAATAGCATTAGTTAATAAACAAAATTTGCCTGTTTAAATTCAGATTCGTTGATGTTTTCACGATATCCACGCACTACTTAGTCGATGAAGAAGAGTCTTTTCGCACCTTTCATCCCGCACGATTAATGGGCCTTTTTGATATGCTGAACGCTGATAGCTTGGTGGACTTGATCAGCGGTTTGGGCGCACCAAAAGACAAAATGGTCATATCGGTACCATCGAACGCTTATAAATTTTCTTTGAAAAATACGAACGAGAACGCACCGAGGTCACCGACCAAGGAGGAACAGCCCGTTGCCCTCGACCGTAAAGAGGTAAGAAAGTGCAAAGTCGGACCGACACACTTTGACATCGCTCTAATATGTATCAGTGTTGAAACTTTACATTTTTGCATACCAGTTTGCATTGTACATGTAATTGGGATTACCAAAATTATTTTGTAGGCTAAAAATTCAATCATTTTAATCAATTATCGACTACAGAATATATTGATTGTTAATATATATTCATATAAAATATTTTTTTGCAGCTCTGCGATATGATTAACGTAGGGGAATGGACGCTAGAACGTGACGACGATTTGACGGCTCCGTACGCTTTCCAAAATAATACTTGGATTGCATTCGACGATAAAATTTCAGTCAAAATAAAAGTCAGTAATTTAATGTATTTAATGTATTAGAAATGTTTGTGTTTAATTAAAATATGACATGTAAATTTTTATAAGATTTTTAGTTTGTTGTTTTTGTGTTCGTATTATTTTTAGGGCAAATACGTCTTGATACGAAATTTGGCAGGATTGGGAATCCAAAATATTGAAAACGATTTAAGAACAGATTGTGGAAAACCATTATCTCATGAATTACGTGAATCTTTTGTCGATTTGAAAAGAAAAAGTCGACAGGCTGTTTTATCATCATTGGAAGATGATTTACACGTACGTATTTTAAGTAGCAATTGCCGATTCATGATCAATCTATCGATTTACGATAAAAGACCGACAAATGTTAAAGTGCCTTTCACTACGATCTTTCGTGGCAATACATACTCACTATAATACTTTACCTGCATTTCATACGATACTTTTTATTATTTAAAAATTTTCATAATACATTTGACGTTTAATTTTTTTTATCATATAATATTATTTTTAATTTCCTTATCACAAATCACGTTTAAACGTTCGCAGAAAATGTGCAGATAAAGTTAATCGATATCAAATTTGTTGTCATGGCATTTGAATATTGTTTGTCTTAGTTTAGATTTTTCGTGTGACTTTCGGTAACGATACGATGTGCAACATTTTTTAAACGATTTATTCTGAATTTTGTCTTCTTTGGCAAAAATGAGTAAGAGTAACTCAATAAAACATGAATCTAAAATTTACAAGAAAAAGGTACTTGATTTTTTCGGAATTTTTTTATGCTTTATAATTCTTCGTACCTCTCAACAGATTCAAATATATTTCATAAAAATTAATCCTTTCTTTTTTTATTTAGAATTCAAGATCATCTTTTCCAAAACAAGTAAAAAATTCTGGATACAGAATAGTTCGTATAGTGGATACAAAAGGACATATTGAAGCTATTCGTGAAGACACTCACACAGAATTTACTTGTACACGCCAAGGCTATTTTGTACATCCTAAAAGCTGTAATAGGTAAAAAAAATTTGACACATTAAACAAAGATAAATTAAATGGGTTTAATTCGCTTTAATTGGATTATTACAGATTTTACCGTTGCGTGAAATTTAATCAAGAGGTCGATGACTTTTCGGTGTTTGAATTTGACTGTCCTGCTGGATTAGCATTTGATGAACGCACAGAAGTTTGTGTTTGGCCCGGATCGCTTCCTGCTGGTTCACCATGTCCTGGAAGCAGTGAAATCCCACCAGTCCCACGAACAAGATTTAAATGTCCAGATCATCCTGGTTATTACGCAGACCCTGAGAATTGTAGATGGTTCTTTGCTTGTTATGATCTGGGTATTTATATTAAACAATTATCGTTTAAAATATTAAATAGATAATCTATAAATAATTAATTAATAATTAATGAAATTATTACAAAAACAGAAAATGTTTTTAATTTTTTTTATTATTCATTTAACAGGCGGACATGAAATGATTGCATATGAATTTCGATGTCCATTTGGATTGGTTTTCGACGAAGACAAGCTCGTTTGCGAATGGCCTTGGAAAGTGCCAAAATGTGGTGGAGGCGGACATGGTCATCATGCATTTGGGGCAGGTTCTGGCGGAGGATTTGAAGGACATGGAAGACATAATGGAAAAGATTATGGCGATTATGATGGACATGGTAAAGATGGCGATGAATATGGTGGTCATCATGTAAGTCCGAATCACGACGATCGAGGTCACGGTGGGAAACCGAGCACAGGTCATGGAGGACATGATGGAGGATTCGGGCATGAAGGAGGTGGTCATGATAGAGATTTTGGTCATGGGGGTAATGAAGGACATGGAAGTGGCGGTCATAAGGATGGTTCAAGTCATGGAGGAGGTGCTCACGATGGAGGTTTTGGGCACGGAGGTGGCGGAAAACATGACGAAGGATTTGGTGGACACGATAGTGGATTTGGACATGGAGGGAAAGAAGGACATGGCGGTGGAGGATATGATGAAGATAAGATACATGGAGGTGGGGGACATGATGGAGGATTCGGGCATGAAGGAGGTGGACATGATGATGGTTTTGGTCATGGGGGTAATGAAGGACATGGAAGTGGCAGTCATAAGGATGATTCAAGTCATGGAGGAGGTGCATATGACGGAGGCTTCGGGCAAGGCGGTAGCGATGGTCATGGTCATGATATTGGATATGACCGTAACGGTGGACATAACAAGGATAGTGGCTATTACGATAATAAAGGACATGGAGGTGGAGGAGGAGATGACAGCGAATATGGGCATAAAGGCTCAAACGGATATGACGGAAGACACGAAGGGGGAAATGGACATGACATGGGATACGGACATGGGGACAATGGCGGACATGGTGATAGAGGATTTCATGATGGTAAAATAGATTATGGAAGTGACGATGGTGGTCATGGAGATGGCGGAGGACATACAGGGCACAAACATAAAGAAGGTGATGATTATGACAATTACGAAGGCCAAGTAGTACATCAAGTAGAAAGTGATTTAGAAGAGCATGCTGGTCACAATGGCCATGTTGGGGGATCCCATCATGGGGGAGGAAATGGACATGGAAGTCACGATTACGATCAACATTCTAATAAAGATGACAATGTCCATGATGTTTACAAGGACAAAGCAGAAGATGAGGAAGATATCCATTTAGGTATACAATTTTGTATTATTCTTTTTTAAAATAAAAGACAATAAGTATTTTAATATATCTCTCTATATTATAAAAAAGTTTCCGCCGCCGCCATAGCACTAGACTACGATTGTTGCCATGGTAATCGTTGCCATGGTAACATGCATTACCTCTCAAATTCGAGTTATAACTTAGCAGAATCAAAATTTTTCATTTTTTAGGAGCAACTTTTTGATACGTTTATGTATCATATTTATTAAAATTTAATACGTTATAATTTATGAAATTAATTGATTTACAGATATACATATAACGCACAAAGAAAATAATGGACATAAAGAAGATCATGAAGTGTCGCAGCATTCTGATATAGACGTTTTTAAAGGTATCACAGAACATTCTGGATACGGAAATAAAATAACGGGTGCTCTCGAACAAGGTAATAGAGACGGAGCAACTGTTACAATATATCATGGAGGACAACCTGGTGGCCAAATTGGTGTTACTCAAAATGTCGCTGGTCATGATCGTAATAAAGATTTTGGTAGACCAACCACTTTCGGAAATACGCAATACATCTCAAATGATCGTTTTACCACTGTTGGACAACCTGGTTACTCTAAAGGATCTACTATATCACAAATACCTGTAACTGGAAAACCATTTGTTACGGATTATACCCAATCTGGTCATTACATTACAAAAGGAAATGCAGGATTTTCAGGTATTTTTTAACAAGAATTTATGTTAATTATTTTACTATAAATTCTTTGATTTAAATATAAAAAGTTTTTTAAAAAAATAACGTCAGTCTTATTTTGAGCTATTGTTTTCGGTTACAGATTATCAGACTAGCTATAACAAAGGTAGCACAAATGGTTTAAGTTATTTGCCACCTGGTTATTCTAAAGGATCGCCTTATACAAAATCTACAGATGTTCCGCAGTCGACTCTTTTTAAAACAAATTATGATACAGGAACATCTTCAGGAATTGGCTATACACGAAATTATGGAAATACATCGATCATAAATAATACTGGATTCACTGAAGATGGTCGTTACGTAACTAATAATAAACAAACAGGTATGAATTATGAGGTAACTGTCGGAATTGGGAAGCCAGTTTCACATGGTTATGCAATTGGTACTACTAAAACGCCTCAAGATTATGGATCACCTCTTTACTCGGCTCCAGATTTTACTAGAACAGGATACGATAGAACTTCTAATATCCCGCAAAATTATAGAGGCATCAAAACCACTCAATGTAAGCTTTTATGCATTTATTGTTACAATAATGTTAAGAAAATATGAAATATATTAAAGACATACGTTAACATTGTTCACAGATGGCGATTATAATACCTACAATAATGGAGTACAAAAGACATATTTATTACCAGTAACTGACATAAATAGTTCAGGCTATACTAAAGGAAGCAGTATGACAACAGGACCATACATTGTTCAAACTAATGCCGGAGTAACTGATTTCCAAAGTTCTATAGACTCTATAACAACGGGCGGTAGAACATTTACAGGAACACCGAATGTTGATGGACAACCTGGATACATAAGGACACAAAACCCTGGTTTCTCATTAAAAACACGACCAGAAAGTACATACAGTAACGTTCCGAATACAGGTATACCAGAAAATACAGCTTATTACAGCAGCTCCGGTGTTTTCTCCAGTAATTATGGAACAACACCTCTCTACACGAGCGAAGGTAAACCTGGAACTAAATCTACCGGATACCAAAATCAGTATATTCCGCCAAGTAAACCACAAAGTGTATTGGGAACTACTTCAAGTGGAAAAGACGTAACTGGTCCGCAAAGATTTTCAAATTCTGACATCCCGAGAAATCCAATAGGAAGTGTTTATACTATAGAAGGATTTACAAAAACTGGTCCAACAAAAACTGGAATCACAACAGCTCAATTAGGTGGTAGCGGAAGTTACGTAACGGGAAATTCTTCATTGAGGCCTCGTCCAAACCCTGATCATATTGGGGAAAAGGCGTTTGAAGGAAACATTGGATATAATCCACCAACGACCACTCAATCACAGTCGAGATTCACTCAAACACAGACTACACCTTCTTCGGATTATTCCACTACTAGTGCACCTGCTCAATTCACTGTTGACAGACAATCTGGGAAAACTCCAATTTATCAACCAGTGACTACACCCTCTCCAATTTTAAATGTTCAAGTATACAACAAACCACAATATTCCACGACACAAGAACCAGTAACCTTTTCACCGTTTATTGAAAGTACTTCTGGATTTGATCAATCACCAATCACTAATGATTATGAATATAATTCTGATAAGGTGACGACTGGTGTATTTGACGAAAAGCAATTTAGTTACACGTCAACTGGAATACCTGCGGGTTTTACTACACGACCTCCAATTAATGACGGTTATACAAACAGGCCAACCACAACCGGGTATGAAGTAACTGAGGAATATCCCAATAATTATGATAATAGAAAACCAGATCCAAATTTAGATATAAATATTTCATTCCAACGTCCAACATTTTCTAAAACTACATCGACTGATGACTTAACCGATTATTCTGTTGATAATGGACAATATGGTCAAAAAATATCTACTAAAGGAAGAGGACATTTCATAACGAAAGGCCAATATGAAACAACTGTTCAGCAGAATCAGGGTTACGTGACTAATGTGAGTTATCTTTTATCAAGTTAACGTTTAATTGTAAAATATTTTGAAATATAATTTGTATTTTAAATTCATAGGAATACAAAGATTCACCAGGTAAAGGTGGAGCAGTTCAAAGTGTGACACCAGGATATTTCTATCCCAAACCAAGCAAGACTATCACTGCCGATAATAAAGACTTTTCCAGACCAACGTATTTACCACCTTATACAGTAAGTAATAAAAACTTATATGATCTAGTCGAAAGAAAAACTTATAAAATATTTATTTCACAGACATATCCGTCATCCACTGTTAGACCAAATGCTGGATTCTCTTCTAAACAACCAATAGTAATTCCAAATAATACCCAAACGTATAAAGATTCATCAACCAATTCACCATTGCAAGACAGAGGACCAGCAGTATTCCAAACGAAAGAACAAGACGAAAATTACATTAATCCAAATCGCGGCTATTCTGTAAACACAAATGAAGTGAATAAGCAACCATCTCCTAATTTCGGTCGAGGGACGATCAAATATACTCCAGATTATAGATTGACTACTCAACAGCAAGAAGGTTTTACACGACAACCGCCAGTAAAATCTACGACACAATATGGTAGAAATTATGCTAGTACTGAACGTACACCAATTGACATAAATGGCTCACCACGAATAACCACATACTCTGGTAATTATAAAATACCTTCGTCAACACCACCGTGTGATATAGAGAAGCCACACATACCACCACACTTAAACAAAGGCAAAGGAAATAAAGTGATAGTGAAATACAGTGATTTGCATCCACTGCTTCTGAACAAACTTACAGCAGAATGCACATGCAAAGCTGATCCCTTCGACATTTTCCGGAAACCCGGACAATCTCTTCCTATCGATTCATCGAGAGGCAAAGTCGACTTGACGAATTACGACGAATCTGACGTTTACGTTGACCTGGAAGAAGATTACGAACAAGCAGACGACTATACAACGAATAATGAACCAGGAACGACGATCATTAAGTCAGGAAATATTCAGGAATCCACAACTGAGATATCCACTACCCAATCGGTTTCAACAGCGGTGCCAATAACAACATATTCGCCAGTTTCTAGATCTAGAAAAGGATCACGTTTCAGATTGTCGAACGCTGGCGTATCTCCGCTTACTCAAGAGGAATATTCTACTAACAGACGAGCAGATTCAAGATCTAGATCAGCCAAGAGTTTGTTCAAGGATTCGGACGCACCATCTGAGAAAGACAAAGGCACGATTTTACAGGGCGCAGATTGCGCTAGGCCAGGTCTTTTTAGACATCCGCATTTCTGTAACAAATTTTATGTCTGTCACTGGGATCAATGGAAAAAGAAATTTACGCTTAATATTCTGAACTGCCCAATTCATCTGACTTTCGATCCTAATGCCGGAGCTTGCAATTGGCCTAGCAAGGGACCAGCTTGTCAAGCAAATAATCTACTCACCTGAGTCATTGTTTTAAATGATACGTATTACAGATAGGAATTAGAGGATCACTCAGGAATTTGTTTGATATTTGATAGAGCGATTCTCTAATTCTTAATTATTGTACAATTTTTTTTTTATTTATAATGCATATTAAATATCAGTAATCGGTGCGAATAACATTAAGACAAATTAAGGCGATGCCTCATTTTGTATGACATATTCGTAAAATACTCAATCGCACATTGCATTCGCTTGTCAAAGAATCTATAATTTGTTTTAACATTGTGATATATATGACATTGTACGTGACGAATACTCAAATTGTTAACAACCCTTTAACGTTAATGAGTTTAGCATGTATCGAGAATTTATTAAAATTTTATATCTAGTATGTAAGATGTATTAAAACAAGTAAATTATATCATTATACGTAAATTTTAATTAAATTACGTAAATTTTAATTGAATTACTATTCACTTATGTTTAATGTAAATACAGAACTAGGAGAACTTGAAACTGTACATACACAACTGTACTATGTATTGCGAACGAAAAAAAAAAAATGTAATAAATTACTTTGAAGCAAATTAATTTTGGCGTGAAAATTTTATGGTAAATTTTTGTATAATTATAATACAATTATAATTACAAGAAATTCTTGTATTTGATATGGAAATCTTTTCACGAGTTATTGCTTTGGTAATATGCTTGAATGGATTTAAATTTACTGAAGTTGGAAACTTTCAACACAATTCAGTGAAGTGTGATGTTATTCAAATTATTAAAATTATTGTAAGAGTAAAATTGTTTTACAGTAAATTTGTTTATTGGAAATTGTTCGAGTAGCTTT
>JABFQA010002157.1:0-11836 GCA_022817065.1 Probaryconus sp. ZL-2020 | reverse complement strand
AGATAGTCATATTCAAAATTTAGAAATTTTCTAAAATAGCTGTTTAAAAAAAATTTAACCAACAGTTATGGAAATCAGAAATGTATCAACTAATCAAATTTTACTTGATTATTTATGAAAAACGTGAAATGTTAGATAAATTTTTACATCTGACTGTACTTGTTAGCCAATCAACTTGTCAACTTTCCGTTGTATCTGAAAAATTCTTCTGAAACTTTGACAAATTTCAGTTAATTACTCATATTTTCATTTTCCAAAATTTCAAAGAATTCTGATATTTCTCCGTTTTCTTAAGTACTACCTTGACGTTGGCTTTGGAATCAAAATTTATCTGTAATTAAATATAATTAAATGTAATTATGTAATCGAAGAAATACTTGTAATATTAAATATTAGATATTGCGTATAAACGTTGGTAGTCGGTCGTAATAATTCAGAAGCTGCATTGAACAATATTATGCCATTTGTAATCCGCGAACGATTTTGTTGAAAGCTTTACATTGCTGAACAGTGCGTTAGGGTTATACTTTCACTATTGACTTTATTACACCTGAATATGACATTAACAAGATTGTCATGATTATTTATTAGCTTTACAAGTGTGTGTAGTCGTCGCTTGTAAACAAGGATCTTGTAAAATTTATATTAATAGAGCGCGATAAAATTGACTGTGTCAGTATATCTACAGCACGCTGTACAACATTGTAAACATTTTATGAAATTCCTACGCAGTGTATATATACGATATTATATTTCCGTTTAACTTTTCAAGTCAACGTATCGCATCTTTTAATACCATATAAAATAGTTTAACATCTCGATACGCGGAAGAAGGTAGCATTAAATTTTACCATGAAGTGTAAATATTAAGACCAGTAAAATATTCAGAGCAAAACTGATAGGAATCAGTATCAAGCACCGTCATTGAAATTCCTAAAGCGTTTTAATTGGCCTTTGAAAATTCCGAAAATAAATTTTACGGGTTCACGTTCATCAGTGTCGCTGAATTTCATTCTGAAAGGAGACACATTTAAAGGAATAGGGAATATTTCTCGTTCGGATGGTTTACAAGTGAATCGGCATTATAAACGTGTGGGAGAAAACACGAATATAACCAGGCACTTGTTTCTGACTCGTTGACAATTTAATGAAAAGTTTCATTGATAACATTTGAGTATTGAATATGTTAATGAAACTTTTTCTCTTTTTTTTTTTCTCTCTCTCTGTTTCATTCCACGTGGAAAGGTATGGTAGACGTAGGTGATTAAATGCTTTCGATGTCGATCGATGAAAGATAAGCAAAACATTTTAGATTTGTATAATTGGCCATTATGTAACGCAGGGGAAAGTGGTTATAGTTCGAGCCCTCGAACTAAATGCATCCCTATTAAAACAGAATGGAAGAAATACTTTTCCTCGACAAATTGCATAAGTGGTGTACTAAAATTGCAGACATTTAAAGCACGAATATTATTATTTGCTGTTCTTTGATGTTGTTTTCTTGGAATTTCATAGGAATGATTTTTCCTGCCACCGGTATTATTGTTGCAGATATTGTAATGAATATTTTATGTCATTGTTATGTAATTCCTGTAACGAATTCATGTAAAGCAAGATAAAGAAATATTTGTAGACAGTGGTAATATATTACGGGAAACTTTGTCTTTAACATGACATAAAATGTTATAGTATTCTTAGAAACAATATTACATCCTAATGCAGACGAGTATAACTTTATAACTATAATGAATGCACGCTTGGATATATGGGATTTCTATTTATTTACTTAAGCGTTTAGGAAAATTAAGATTTCAATTGTAATGTAAGAGGTGTAATGTTTAGAGGAAATAATATTTTCAAATTATACAGAAAGTGAAAATCGGAAAAGATGTTTGCGCCTTAAGTATGTATAACTTTTGTTTAGAGAAAGCAAAAAGTAAGTACAAACATCATTGTTAGTCGTTGAAACTAATAATTATTTACTTTGTTAATTTCCTGTTGTCGACGTTATTTGTCTTGTTACATTGTGCTTACATGAAAATCATCATTTCAATCCAAAAACTGAGTTTATCCTTACAGAGAATAAACCCTGTAAAAAATAATGGAATAAGGAGGAATAGAGGGGAATACAAATGTAGAAACTGAATGCGAAATCTTAAAAATTAGGAATTCATTTTTCATTTTTCAATTCTTTTCTATGACTTTATAATCTGCAAAAAGAGAATAGAAATTTCAGAAAGCGAATTTTATTTGTCGAATAGAAAGAAATAGAATAAAATTAAATTTAGATTACGATTTAAGAAGAATAAAATTTAAATTTTAAATTCTGTATCGATTATAATCTTTATTTTTTCAAGATAGAAGATTCATTAATTTGACATCAGGCTTCTAACTATAGTCAATGAATAATGATCGATTACTGTAGAGTTAATATTTATTAATTGAACTGTTGAATTATGTTACGTTAATAACAGTTATTACTTTTTGTTATTTAGCAAATTAGGATTTGTTTACGTGTTTATAGGATATATATATATGTTAAAAAGTGGGAAGACAGCAAAGAGAAACTTGCCGAGAGCTTTCGAGGTATGAGGAGCGTGTGGACAGATGACATAACTTGACAGTTCTATATTAAGGAGGTGAAAATAAATAATAATATTACACGCATATTAAGGAAGTGATGCATTTTTATGCAAACCCGCCAATTATCAGCGTGTCAAAAAGCTTTTTTTTTTCAGATTATAATCCTTCTTAAATATCTTCCATGAAATGAATCTGCAAAATGAATAATCACTTTTTACAAATAGTATGATGAAACGGAGTAAAAAAATGCATTTGAACATAAGATTTTTGAAATTGAAATGAAAGGAAATTGATGAAACTTCCTTGTGATTTGTATAATTTAGCAATCGGTTTTGAATTATTTGTTCTCGTACGAATCTTGATCTTGAAACAACTGGACGTTGCAACCTTTATGTTCTCTCGGTTACTCTGTACTGACATTGCTATAAGTTCATCACTCCACGTCAACAGTAACGAACTTACACACATACATTCTATTATATACGTTTTAACGAAGTATTGCAAAAAAAAAAAAAAAAAAAATAACTTGGGAAAAAAACAGTTACAGTTTAACACTTTTTGATCATGCAACATACTCGCATATCCAAGTACTATTAAGTAACAGCAACTACAAGATTTTCGAGAATTATTTCCCAAGAATTAACTATATAGTTAATTATACATTTCGTTCATGTTACATATACTTCTTACAATGTAACGCTTGATTAATTTATTTACATTATTAACACAAATCTAAATAATCTCAAAAATATCTAGATAATGAAATGATATTGTTGAACTGTAAAATCAAAATCCAGAACTATTATCAACAAAAAAAAATAATAAAAGAAAAAAAAATTGGTAGATTAGAAAGGAAGAATTCTAATATCCAAAATGATGATCGTGTGATGTAATAATTTATACTGCTATTTGAGTTTAACATGTAGATTTCCCCTGTTTTATTGATAATGTACAATAGAGTCGTTTTTACAATTTATGTAGAGTGGTACATGCAGATTCTCCCAGACACGCACAATTCCCAACACTCTCAGGAGCTAACGTATACACACGAGCAGGAAATACGCATACCACTGTTCTCACACAAACTATAAATCCGACCGAACAACCTCCAAGCGGTAACGTTTAAGACTTTAAAGTTGACCTTCATGAGGCCTCTTCGAGTTATAGACAGGTCAAACCCGAGTCGTTAATTAATATACTTTTTATTGCTCTAAAACGTCTGAAACATTTTGATTTAGGATTTGACTTCATACGCAAACGTATATATAAAAGAAAATTAACAAAAGTGGTACAAAACGAAACCCTTTCGATTGGACAAAATTTTTCGTTACAACAAAGGATTCATTTCGATCCGATATTACATTTTATAGGATGTCAAATATAGTTTTAAGTTAAAGAAAATATTGATTCAACTTAAAATTAGTCATTTTTGATAGAAGCTATTGACTTTCTTTTTTCCTTTTCTTCTGCACCACTCAAAAAGTAATCAATTAAATTATTTATTTAGTTTATCTAAAAGCTTCTTCGTAAATTCTTAATCTTACATTACGTTATTATTGCTCAACTATTTTTGTGCTATTGAACTGAAAAGCCATTTCTTTTCTTAGACAAAAATGAATTCATAGTCTCTGCCCCTTCTCTCTCTCTCTCTCTCTCTTTAGTTGATATTTATTCAGCTGTGACGTTAGTCTAGATTTAGAGTACATTAGAAACAGCGAGTGATATATTGTTAAATTCAATGAGACATCGGCCACCATTTTTGTCCTTATTTCGCTAATTCAATATCATTCACTCGAATCTTCCCTAATTGCTTGCCAATGGTTGACTACCGTGTTCGGCACGTCCTTTCATTGTAATTTATATCCATGTGCTCGATTTATATCAGTAATTAATTTACAAAAATACAACTAACCATTGATACGTAATATAATTTAATAATGCCATTGAATAAAAATTTGTGATAAAGCACGAGCCTTGAGCATTTAATCAAAAGTTTAATGATTTAACCACTTGGATAAAATTTACATATCAATGTACATTCACAGTTAGACATCATTACCTGGGTGTTATCAACTGGCGCTGAATTATTTATGTTCGTATGATTGTTATTTGTTTAATTAATTTTCTGATATGATTTAAAAAAAAAAATTATTTTCACTTTAGGAACGAATCTAACACTTGAAACAAGTTACTGCAATTTTTTCGTAAGACAGTACGGTGATTTATCACACGTAGAAAAAAGTTTTCATAGAAATTATGTTACTTCCTAGTAAAGTGAGGATAAAATCTATTGTGAATGGTATTTATTATAAGTTTGTAAAAAATTTAATAGATTTCTCATAATTTTTTTATGAACTTATTATAAATATCGTTTACAAAAAATTTTATCCTCACTTTACTATAAAGTATAGTAATTTGTATTAAAACTCTTTTCTCAGTCTATTTAAAATTTGATAATCTGAATTTTCATTAATTGATTGATTATTGTTATTGACTGAGAAAGAGTAGTAATTTGTTTATTGAAATTTAAGTAATTATCTTGTCTTTAGCAGAAGTCACTTCTAAATGTGGAGGAATTTGTGGCGTACGTGAGAATTTTGTAGAATTTGCGAAGTTGGTTGTATAATGTGAACTCTGTCGCTGATTACCCTCTAATGTTTTTTTTTTACTCCGTTTCATTTTGTTCTCCCCCATCCCAAGTTGTTGCTGAGCAACAATTATGCAAATATATCAAAGCTAAAACTCAATGATTTCAACTAATAATAATAATTTTTATTTCAGTCGTTTGATTAACATCGAAGCTGTTCGTGAATTAACTCTCTATATTCTCCAAGTAAAATGTTAAAGACTTGTTCTTCCAACAAACTTCTCGTAAACAAATGTACAACTTTTAAATCCAATATTTCAGCAGGGAAAATAATAAGGATCATAAATAATTTCGCTTCGCATATCAGTTAATGCTAAAGAGAAAACTTTGATTTTGAAAATAAGAAGTGGTTATAAAACGTTTAATACTAAGCTCATTACTATTCCGAATGCATTGATTTAGGTGTTATTTCTCCCCAAATTATCATACATACAGAATATCATTTACTGAATAATTACTCAGTGGACGTTAATGGCGTTTACTTGTAATTAATTTCATTAAAAACTCTCTAATCTTAACGTCAGTCAATTATTTTTAATGTGAAGCCATTTACTATATATAAACAATTAATGTTGCAGAATATTACTTCATTAACGACACACAACTTTCATAAATTATTATATTACGTAATTTTAAAAAGCTCAGTTAAGCGTTCATTAGTGGCACGTTTAATGTTTGTTTCACTTTATCATTTGAACTGCATCAGAAATGGAACAAAATATCCAAAGATTTTTGATTGCTGAACGTTTAACTTCTAAATCGAAATACGTTGAAAACGTGCGTTTGAAAGAATACAGTTTTTAACCCTCTGAGTTGTCGCATTATCGTGACAATCCCCGGAGAAAAGAGACATTCGTCTGCACGGAACAAAGGCACCAAAAAACGCGGTATCATTTAGCGTTTAATTAAATTGTATACTATTAAAATGTTTAAACGACGCTAACTCAATCATAATACTTTTACTGCGGCAATTAAAATCATTGTCTTTTTATATTCTTAAGAAACAATTTCTTATGTGCCATTACTAAAATGCCTACTGTTTGTTTAGGAAGTACGAAAGGTATGGAGTTTTTTTTTTTTCTTTTCTTTTTTTTTCATATAAACAGGTATATCGTTGTCACAGCATAGTTTTCGTTTCTGCCGACAACAGAAGTGATGATGTGCTATATGGCGTATTTAACTCCGTTGGGCCTAACATGTGTCAACAATTACTGTTAGTTCAAGTATATTCTACAAATATTTTAGTCTCGAGATAACAGATTTATATGGCTACGTCGTTACATTTTTTTATTGGTCGGATTTACTTTTAGAAATGGGTAAATTTACTTACATCGCGTCCGTTAAAAAATCTCAAATATTTCCATTGTAATTGAGTTGTAAATGAAAAGTTGCGATGCCAATAATAAAGTACTTAATGAATTGAGAGAGAGAGAGGAGAGAGAGAGAGAAAGATTTGTAATCAGATCAATTTGAGTCACATCGCCGGGAATATTGTTGGGATAACATAATTTATATTATATGCTCAGATACGAACGGCTTTTCGGAAAGTTGTAATTATTTACTAACACACTAAGATACACTTGTGTAAACTTTAAACTCGATTTACCGGAAGTTAATTTTTATTAACTTTATCTGCACTCTCGGCTTGTAATAAAGATATTGGGAATTTTAATACAAGCTTTCCACAACATCTATATCGTAATCCCATTATAGTTTTAACATTTTTTTTTTCCTTTTTTTTTTTCTTCTTCTTTTTCATAATAAAGCCACGCATAAAATGTTGAACTGGATTAAAGCAGTTCCAACAATTTTTCTTTATTTAAAAGGATATAAATTTTGAAGATTACTTTATTTATGTTTAATTATTGCTTTAAAATATCGCGGACGTAAATTTAATTTAATACGAATTCTCGCTGTTGGAAATCATAAGAGCGACACGTGGCATTCTGTATCGAATTTTAAATCATATATAATAAAACGCTAATTACTGACGGTCAAAAAATTCCATTAAACATATTCCACTCTTAATGCACTGATAATACGTCAAATAGTAGCTCGAACAGTACAAGCTTTATCGATTACTTATGTACAGATTCTTGCATATTTATTAATGTAAATGATGCACAATATCGTGTGCGGTAATCCTGTTAAAATAGCCTTCTTTTTAGTACGGAGGTAAAGAAAAAAAAAAAAAAAAAATAGGAATATTTACAAGCTAAAAATAAATCTCATCTTTAATTATACTGAAAAATTGTACTTATAACTATGAAAATAAACGGGGAACGATACAAGTGTAACATTAATTAATGGCACTCGCATAAGGAGAAGTGACAGGATTGGTATTAAGTTGAAAATACCTTTTTAGAGTGAATTACATGATGTTTTTCACATTTAATATTGAACAAATGAAAATTACTTTTCTATATGTAATATTGCAATAGTTCCGCGAAGAATTACATAAATTTTAACGGAAATAATAGAGTACTCGTATACGTACAAGTGCAATTTACCAGAAGCATACTTTTACGTTTAATAGATTTTATTTTGTAATATATAATAATTTTATTCCATCGGCAAAAAAAAATCGATAAAAATAATCGTTCGTTAGACTATAAACATTAAAAAAAAAATAAGTTCATTAATTCAACACAAAGGAAATAATAGAAAATTCTTGAAATTTCTTCCTTCCTTTACTAATAATAGAAATATCTTTTATGATTATAATTTATTGCATGTTTCTATTTATAATCATGCAAATTTATGCGAAACCATTTCTGAATGATGGTAATACAAGGTTATGACCGCCCCAAACCACGCATGATCAAACATGTTCCAACATATACGTGATCAACCGTAATCATTTGCAATTACGGTTTGATTGTTGTCAGAATGATTATTTATAATAAATATCCATCTTATTCGAAATTTGAATGTAAAGGAAAAATTCCAACGAATGCCATACCTCACGCAAATCAACGTCGTGCCATTTTCGAGGTACTAAAATTTTTCTTTTTTAATTGCCACCGAAAATCATACATTTTCAGCGCGGTCAAAGAAATAGTTTCAGGCGGAAAAATGTTTTGTCCAAATTTCTTTGCCCCATTTTTATCCGCTACGATCGCGCATATTTCTTATGTTTTTCTCGTTGTTTAATAAGTGATGGCATTTAAATGGATTGCACTATGACCATAAGATTTTCTAGAGCTTGGCAATCCTGTAAACCATGTGGCGCATGCATACCAGTAAAAACCGGCTTGACCGCTTCAATCGTTTGTCATAGTATTTTCTTTGATCTGCGTACCACGGCATTTTCTGTGAAACAGTGCACCATAATTAAAGGTTTACCTTATGTAATACCAAAAAGGTTCATACAAAGGCAAACACCGATCTTCAGACATCGTCAATTAACCGTCATTAACGGCGATTCACGTTGTGTTCCTGCTTTGAAAATGAACGGCAAAAACCGTTTTTCCTCCTTTAACCAAATCGTCTGAAAATTTTGTGATCTTGAATTTCACGCGTCATTCGAATAATGCTAAATCGCTCCGAATGTCGTTCATAAGTATAAAGATATCATCATTAGTCAACGAGGATCTTGCTAGGATTTTTGTAAAAAAAAAAAAAAAAAAGAAAAGAAAAAAAAAATATCGTTCAAACTGCAAAATTCCACCAACACACGTAGACATGTCTGCAATGAAACAGCTGTGACAAACGAGTGAAGCAGTCTAACCGGTTCTCACTTGGCATGAATGCGCAACAAGGTTTATGACAGCGGTCCACGAAATCTTACGGTCATAGCGCAAACCATTTAAATGCCATCGCACGGCGCGGGGAGGTCTTTGATTGACTTAATCAGCGCTCCTTCGAAAAAATGTCATCTTTCTGGGAACATTTTTGCATACATTCCCATCGACGGGCATAACTTCGTGGCAATTTTTGGAACACTTGTATTACACATTAGCAGGTGTAATACAAATTAATTCAAATAATTAATTTCAACTTATCGCAGACACCAGTTCTAGGAGATGAAGACGAAGATAAAGACGAGGGACAAAAAAACGAGGGAAGGAATGTAGAAAAAAAAAATGTTTTCCTATTAGCGAAAATAAGTTTTATGGGTTGAATTCTCGAGGAAGAGAAAAGGGTTGCCTTTTTATAAAGCAGCTAATTAACTGTATTTAGTTATTTACTTGCAAAATGTGTCATGAACAACTAGCGAATGGTCGTTTTACTTTGAAAGTGGTTCTGTTGACACTTGATCTGGTACGCGATGTCAAATATCAGACACGGTTTTCTTGACGCCAAACTTTGAAAAATTGTCACGACTTGAAAATTGTTAATGGACTGACAGAAATTTTTATGAAAAATTACTATAGTTCAAATTTGAGAAAATGTTTACTATAACTACAGGGAAAAATTAAATTTTATTTATTAAATTTGTTTTATTTTTATTTAAATTTTTCCTACAGTTACAGTAAAAAATCTTTTATACTTAGACAAAAAAATAGAAATCAGCTTGATAAGGTTCGACTAATAAAGAGTATAGTAATTTTTCATAAATCCGTTTTCTCAGTGTGATGTTAAAAACTTACAATTGTTATTACAAAAATAATTGAAATTCAGTGCGTATCTTCGCTTTAGGATTAGCGTGCCTCTTTGATTTCGCAATTCAGATTTGTCGCTGTTAGAGTACGCCATTATCATAATGTAATAATCCTTTTAAAAGCAATTCGATGAACAACTTTTCCAAGAATCCCGTATAAATTCTTAGCGTTATATTTTACATACCACTACTCTTAAAATTTCAATACACCTGTCAAGTTTATAACCTCAGGTTCTCAAAAACATAAAGCTCACATGCATGTAATTCGTTAAAACGCCTTTACTCATTTTTTTCATTCTCCTTTATGTCACGATAAAATTCTTGAGTTACTCAAGAATTCATTATCAGAGCTTTTCTTTTTTTAATACTCACAAATATTTCATACCGAAATTGTTTCGAGAATTTTAATTTAAGGCAATAAAAAAAGATTTATGAAATTCAATCGAACTGACAATTTTGGAAAACTCATAACATTGTTTGATCACTGGAACATTTTTACTGTTTTTCTCCTTCTTTTCTTTCAATAAAATAATTACAT
Source organism: Probaryconus sp. ZL-2020 (assembly GCA_022817065.1). NCBI lineage: Eukaryota > Metazoa > Arthropoda > Insecta > Hymenoptera > Scelionidae > Probaryconus > Probaryconus sp. ZL-2020. Next base: position 1,465 of record JABFQA010002157.1, on the reverse strand, counting down.
TTTAACACTTAATTTTCCTGTTCAAATAAATGTTCGGAGTAACAATGTTTGTAGGTGTCAAAAGACAAAATAATGTAAGTGTAAATTAATTTTTCACTCATTCACTCATAATGTTCAATTTCGCACAAAGTCAACTTGCTAAAAATGGTTTATTATGCGTTTTGTAGTTTATTTGTTTGCTACATTGTTGAAATCCAGCTTTCCATCATTAGTACTTATTATTGCAAATTACAAATATAAATATGTTTAAAAGTTTCTTTAAATATTAAAGGTATGTAACAAAATTTTAAGATATGTAACACAAATATGTTGAAAACATATCTAATGAATTAAAATAAACTAAATTATATAAATTAGAAACAACAATCTTCATTTAATCATACACATTTAATTTATCAGATAACTGTAATTATAAACTCGATATAAAATCGGTACTTTGTAAATTCTCGATTACGTTCGTTATAAATGAATTTAGAATCCACGCGATGGATTTAATCGAAGAAAAATGACTTGCAGCAAATGAGAAATCATCTCTCGTGATATATGCGCGATCAAATGCGTGATTTTAAATTAAAAAACACAAGAGATCAATAAGCGTAACCTCAATTCCCAATTCAAAGGGAAGTGAAATTTTACCGTAACCGTTATGCATTTACAGTCAAATCAAAAACAGAAAGTGTATAGCTTCGTCGAATAAGTTGCATACGCGTCGATTATTAAAAGTACAAAAAACAAAAAAACAAAAAACAAAAAATAAAGGAGGGGGAAGAATTTCATTCTGGGAAAGCACTTAAAACCGAAAGAATTTTATTGACCTTTTTACTTCGCAGGTACACTATCCTAATTAAATACAAAATCTCAGTTACATTATGCTTTCAAAAAACTGCTAAAGAAAAACTAAAACTCTTCAGCCAAACACGTTCTCCTGAACGCTTTCCTCTTTGAACAAGAATGTTATTTACAGTTAAATGAACTTTTAAAAAACTCCATGGCATTTTGATTATTATCATATTTATTACATCTTTTTGCAATCGCAGAAACATATTGTTAAGACGGCATTTTCAAATTGTTTAAGTGAACAAATGCGCCGACAAATGGACGAATCGAAATTCATATTTTTCCATCTTAATTTACATTATAAATCCTTCATTTATTTTATAAATGTTATAAATCCTGGTTTTTCCATCTTAATTTATATTATTTAAAATCAATGCGCGAATAAATAATGTAGTGGATAACTTTTGGTCTCGTAAAGCTGAGTATTAAGGCAACTGCAAATTATAGCACAAGCTGGGTAAATTTAATATTATAATATTTCTCTGCTTTGATTCATACCATTCAGAAGGTGCACGCCTACTGTATCAGATCAAATGCATATCAGTTCTATCTATCTAATGCAACGACAGTGATTTTGTCTGAGATGCATCCACATTCTTTTTTTTTTTTTTTTTTTTTTTTTTTTTTT
>JABFQA010002156.1:0-11837 GCA_022817065.1 Probaryconus sp. ZL-2020 | reverse complement strand
TTATATGGATGTTATCAAACTAAATTGCTTTGTAAACTTGAAATTAAATGTATTTTAGTAATTATAGCCTGAAAATATAATAATTTCGCATGAAAGCATTTTAAAATTAATGTAAATTCAATTTTCTTATTAAATGGAGTTATTTAGTTTTACCCACAACCCACAGAAATAATTTTACATTAAAAATAAAAACTCACCAAAGACTCTGGTGACAAATCCCAAAGGAAATTGACTCGCGAACAAAGTCAAAAGCCAAGGCGCGGCGTACAAAGTCGGAGAAACTTCGTGTTTGTCAAAATGATTATAAATTGATGGAAGTCTGTCGTGTAATAATCGAGATAATTGATACAAATGTAATTGCAGTGCTGCCATATCAGGAAGATACAATTTCCTTAAACCTCGTCGAAACATCAAATGTCGTAATAAGAAGAAGGCCTGATCTTCTGACATCTGTAATTAAATTGCAGTTTTATAAAACAATCGTTATTATTGTAAAATAATTAATTATATAAAAAGAAGAATAATATTAAAAGAACATTTTTATACTTACGTGCAGAAGCAATACTCCAGCGACAAAACTGAGACCTTGACAATAGGTAACTTCGTGGTCCAAAAGTGAATAAGCCTTCAACAAATTGAATAATTCTAATTGACCTGGACCCAAAGGTGAACTGAAATACGGATGATTGGGAAAAGTCCTTCCAAGATCAATTAATATGGCATGCTGTTGGGAAGTCAATTGCTGTAATAAAACCTCATAGGGCGTGTTGTAATTAGGAAAGTTTTTGGTGTCTATTGGTGGCATTTTCAGACAAAACTGTTCGGCCAAAAATTGCCAAACTTCCCCTCTCTTGCCTCTGGGTACACCTGCAATTTAGGAAAAAAATATAAAAATTGTTTTAACTTTTAAATTTCATTAAAACCAAATGTTTTTCATTTTTCTTTTTATTTTACCTTGTTTTATGGCTTGTAGTAACATCTGGCTATCACATTTTGTGGAAGTCCTGGATTCTTTGCTAACCAATAGATCCCAAACTTCAACTAATTCTTTAACGCAATTACTTAATTCATCGTATTCTAATTTGATCCTTTTTACTGTCGCTTCCTCTTGTCGAACTGAAACAATTCAAATAACAATTAATATTTTCTAATTAGAATAATAGAAAAAAACGAAAGTTAAAATGTAATTTACCTGTTAATCTAGCATTTTCTTTTTCCATTCGAATGAGAGTTATTTCTTGCATAATTGCCTTCTTCCAAAGTTCTCTCAACTCTTCTTTCGTCCTTTTTCGAGGCTCAGCAATTTGGTTATTATGAGCAGCGTCGTTTCTTAGATTTCTGTTCTCTTTGCCATCGAGTTGATTTTTTCCCGGAGTCACAACGCGATCCAAAATTGCCTGTCGCCAAGAACCATTCCCTAAATGATTATGTTGATTCTGATAAACGCTATTACTTTCGGCCTCAGTTGGTGACATTTTTGGCGAATTTCCTACTTTGAAGAATCTGTAAATTTGTTCAACATTAATTTTTTTTTCTTTCTTCTAAATCAAATTAAACATTGATCGAGTGAACGCGAAATTATTAGTGTAGTTACAAAAACTTACATATCCATCATTGGACTTTTGGGACTAGTGCTGATGTTTAATTGCGTTTCTGGAGAAACGCGCAAAGATCTTGGACGGTTTGCGTCTGAATCAGAATTTAGAACCGGACTTCCAGCTTTATGGGGATGATTGATCTGATTAGCAACAAGTCCAAAATCATCTTTAGAACCCTTCCTTTTCATGAGATGATCAAAACTATTAGTCAACGAACGTTTTGCTTTCATAAATATTGTACTGCCAACTCCGACGCTTAGATACTGATTCAAAAACTCGCTCCTGAAAGGAAAATAACATTTTAAATTAATGATATCACGCTATGTTTTATAGATTTTTTTGTCTTGCTTCTTTTTCAATTTAGAATATAATTATTTATAATTTATATTACCTATTCTCTGCAGTGTCATGAACGTGTCTAGTTTGTTTAGCTTCGCAATGAAGATGCAGCAACACCATCAAAAACTGATTCTGTTGTTGAAGACTCATTTGTCCGCTTGTTGCCTCGCTTCCTTTATATTTTGCCAGAACCATATCCTGTTCTTCATCGGTCAGCTGTTGCATCCTTGTTATAATTATGTTCTGAGCTTTTTTGTCACTCTGACCTGGAACAATTGAAAAATATAGATTACATTAATTGACTTTCTAATTTTTTAAATACATAAGTAAATATGTTTAGTATTATTTATTTTAACATACCTTCAATATCTTGACTAAGTTTACTGTACCAAACCATTGGGCAATGTTCACAGGAAAGTACAGGTCGTTCTTTTCTCTGTACGTCACCGCTCGCAATGAAAGCTTGAGATATAGCTGAAAAAAAAAATAAATAAATTTTACATTGGTAATTATAATTATTTCATCTATAATGTATGAAATTTTGTATTTATTTATTTACCTCCAACCAGATCGTCAGCCACAGAATCAGACTGGCATTTAAATATATAGCAATGATAGTTTTTCGCTTCAGGGTCTTGACAGATGAAACCGAAATGGTCGGAATTTTTTATGCCATGAGCACAGTTCATGATGTCCTTCAAGTTCAGGTGCAACAAAACTTTCTTCCTGTCAGGGCTTATCAAACGAAGATCGTGTCTTCCTATCTGCAAATTCCAAAAATCATATGTATCATAAATCATAAATACATAATTATATTTTACCATAAAATCAAAAAATCATCAAAAAATCATTAATTACCTGAAATAACATTGTTCTATTTCTCTCGTCATTTCCCCTCGATGCCGAATCTCTGCGCAGCGACTGCACATGTCCTGTGGACATTGCCCTATTCCTCATCATGATTTCTTGAGCTGCGTTTCCTCTTTTCGACAGCTGCCTTGACTCCTTAGAATTATCATTATTATTGTTGTTGTTGTTGTTGTTGTTGTTGTTAGTGGTTGAAATCACTTCGGCTGATCCTGATAATTTGGATGCTGGAGATGGCGACAAAATCGATGAAGAGGTATTCTTCGAGACATTATCGGAGCTACCCAATTCGTTGGAATTTGAATCCTGAACAAAAAACATCATTGAACAGAATGTTCTTCGAAAATTTCTCGAGTAAAAAATGGTTTTCATGTGATCTTACAGTGCTGTCTCGACGACTGTTGTTTTGTTGTTCTCTTTTCAATTTTTGACATTCCGTAAGCAAATTACTAGCGGATGATTTGGACTTCTCTAAAATGTGCGGACGAAATGTCGTCAGAGCGTCGTCGATGAAGGTTTCCGGTACTTTGAAGTACCTCGAATTGGAACTGTTGTGTTGTGGAAAATCTTGGGGATTGATTTTTTGTTTTCCCACATAAAAGACCTGAGGAAAATAAATTTCAAAAAAGCAAATTAATAAAGCCATTCCCTCGTGAAATATAAAAATGAAAAATGAAAAATTCTACAAGGCTCTTGAAAGTGTACAAAAAATGAAATTAACATTTTAACAAGATTTCTTTTCTCGTTCGAGCCTCGAGAGTTGAGAATTTTCCACACGTCATTTAAGCCAGAGTGTGCCAAGAGGAGGCTCCAAGCTCCTTTTTTTTTTTTTTCTACCTCGAAAAAATGTGACGAGCTGGGCGATATATCAGCACCAATGGTCGTTAAGGTAGCTGCGCTGCTCTGCGATCTCTGAGGCACGTCTCTTTCCACTCGATTTACCCTCGTGGAAGAGGAGGACAACGAGGAGGAGGAGGACGACGACTGCTCCTTCATCGCATCGAAGAGTTCTTGAACCTGGAATAATGAAAAGAAGAGGATCAATTAATCATCGTGAAAAATATATATTCAATAATTGTTTTTTTTTTTTCAATTTACAAACAAATTGAAAAATTGAACTTTGTTAAAAAAAAAAGAAGAGATTACGTATACATGTTGTTCACCAGATGGTGTATTGATATGAAATAATGATAATGTGATAATAATAATAATGTACAATTGATTTAATTAGAAAATATATAACAGATTAAAAATAGATGGATTTGTTTTCTCGGCGTGGCTATATTATTTAAATAAAGATGTGACCGAGATCTGTAACATAAAAATGGATATATTCAACACGCACAAGTTCACGATTCAAATGAATCATTGAAACAACTGTATATGTTATCAATTATAAACTGCATCTACTTCGTTTAATGGCCTTCGTCTATGCAATCGCAGAGCTCAATAGAACAGAATTTCAATTGGATTGTTACTTTTTTTTTTTTTCGTTTTGACTTTTGTACATTTCATTTATTTATTTAATTGTTCGTTAGGTTCGTCTCAGAAAAAGATGACTCCGTTCGAGTCTTCGCCATATTCCTTCGACTTTTTTTTTTTCCCACTTATTTTTATTACAATATAATAAAATATATGAAAAATCTGTGAACAACTGCTTCATTTTATTTATGTAAAATTTTACTAGAGTCAATAAATTTTGCATAGATTTAATAGAGTCGAAAGTTTAAACTTAAATTTTAACTCGATAAACAAATGGTCTATAACTTTTGTTTACAACTTGAGCGTGAACAAATTTAGACATCATCGTAGTAAGTTTTTTTTTCTTCTTTCTCCCCCTCTCTTAGTTTTTTTTTTTGCAGAATGAAATCAAATTTGCAATTCTTTGCAAAGTCTAGAAATTTCTCAACAGTGCAAAATTTTCCAAACTTTTTCTTTGTTATGTTTGACTATTGTTCTTTTTGCAAAGAGTTTTGCAAATATCCGAAGGTGGCAATTTTTGCAGTTTCTTGTTCAGTTTCTGTGTATATTTATCATTCTAATTATTACGATTAAAATCTTAGCTTGGTGTGCAAAGAAAACCAATCATGCAAATATACTCTCATCGAATGTTATCTTAGCAAACATTGTACGATAAAAATATTTCCTTGGCAGGATTTGAAAGTTGTCTCTCTTTCTCTTTATCTCACTCTCTTTCTCTCTACATCAGTAATTTGCACAATTCAAACTTTTCTCGATTGCAAAACAGAAATCTATCAACACTCTTTATATTAATCTACAAAATGAAAAAATCAGGAAGATCAATTCCTGTTTACAACAATAAAGAACTGTGACACAAAAAGTAATAATAATTGAACGCACTATATTTCTTTTTTTGTCACAATCATAATCGCAAATAAAATCGACTACAAAATTAAAATATGAATTGCAAATTCATAACGCTCATTAATTCGCCTTTTTCCATTGGTAAGGATTTCTTCATTATCGTTTCTCAGAATAGTCATTCAATCAACATTGTATCACGTACATATCAATACCCATTATACTGTATACCTATATATATATATTGTTTAAACATAATGTGTCTTTTTCGCAGCGAGACAAGTGTCTGGTGCAATATTCGTTCGTGCCTTATTTACATTCAATGGCTTGGAAATCAAATTCTTTGCAGCCATCTGCTGGATTGAGAGCATTCCCTGATTATCGTATTTTCAGAAAAGGGATAATTGTATTATCTGAAATCATTTCACCAGCGATGAATTAAAAAAAAAAAAAGTGTCACATTTCGTTGACGATAAAAAGAGCACATCTGGCTCTTTTCATGATAGCAAAAAGAGATTACGCAACAAGCAAAAAAAAAAGAAAGAAAGACACAAAAACATAAGAAAGAAAAAAACGTGAACCACCCACTTTTCTATCGAAACTGAATCCCTTTAAATGCCTCTCTATAGTACAATAATCTGTTGACCTTTTCATTTCCTCTATAAAAGAAATTTTACAACAGAAATTTTTACAGTCCCTTCAAACTTTTGTTTTCTCTGGATAAAAGAGAATTCCGAGAAAAAGTAATCAAATTGCTTTAATGTAAAGTAAGAAAAAAATATTTCCACGCTGAATTATGCAACCGAAGCTTTAAAGAATTTTTATTCCAAAGTGTGTTTGCGCAAAGGGAAATAGATGAGATTTGTGTACACGCGATCCTGAAAATCTACAGCATAAGCATTTATAGTCGTCTATTTTTTTTTGTAGGATTTCTTTCAATTCGATATTTCCTACTCAAATTGTTATGTAAATCCTTTTGATCGAATAACGATGGTTCTGAATTTGAATTTTATCATTATCATTGACAAAAATATATATTAATGATAATCTGTTATATATAATAACATTTATGCAAACGAATGGTACAAATATACAAATAAAAATGCAGTCTTTTGAAATGAAAGACTGTTTTCTAATAGAAAATATCACACGTTCAACTATAACAGAGAAAAAAAAAAAAAAAATTGAAACAATGTCACGGATGAACACATAGTCGTATGAAAAAAGAAGTCGTCTTTGAAAGAGAACTCCAGCGACGTCTTAGCGAATTGTGTTTTGTTTTGTTATTACGACTGTAATGAAATTGGCATTCAAATAAGTCTGGATTCATAAATATGTAGGAGGTGCAAAACGATCGTGTGGGATTCTAGGCTTTCAAGTTGAAGGCTCTCTTGAAATCGCAGTTACGCACAAAGTCTTTTTCAAAACCAGAAAAATTCTCGCATGGGAAAATTGCAAATAACAATTTACATCTAATCGTCGCGAATCATTTTCCCCACTACAATTCGCATTTTTATACCTAGTCGATGAAAGTAAATTTCTCACGTCCAAAATTTTTCAAACTATCCACAAAGAGGAAGCACTGAATCTAATAATAACATGTTGAGAATACAAAGAATTCTTAGAAAAGTCCAAATGTCAAAGACACCGGACTGTTCTGATAGAGAGCAACTTCCTCTCGAGAAGAAAAGAAAACTTTTTCTATCTCTATATGAGCAAATGGTGGCGCACGTATCTCGGTGTTAAAAATAACGAGGTGGCAGTCAACGAGGAATCCCAAGATCATGCCAGAGCTTCGTGGCCGTGTTTATATTGGCCAACTTGGAACCTTTCATCCTTCAAAATATAATAAATTTCTTACTCCCATTTTCTACTTAGACGATAATAGTCGTGCAACGCTCTGACGTCATTGTTCGCGTCATTTTCTATTAAGATAAATTGCAAGTGTGTCAAAGATATTCTAACGATTCGAATCTAAACAGACATCTTTCGTTCGTACAAAATGAAAATCATTGAAAACGCTCTTGAAATAGTTAAATGAACAAACGAAGAACTTGGAAACCTTTGAATGACCTTGCAATTGAATGCAATGATAACACGACGTTGTAACAATTACAAAATTTGATGTGACAAAATTTCAAACGTGTTCTATAGCAAATGAAAAAGTACTTTGAAAATACGATTTTACAATACGAAATTAACAATTTGAAAACTATGATTTTGCGAAAACTATAAAATCCTTAAATCGACATTTCACGCATAAATTTCGAACAAACATTTCTAACAAATAAATGAAAATTTTTACATAACTAGTAATTATTCAACAACTAACGTTTCTCCTTCGATTAATTAATTCGCTACAATAACGTATTTATTAAAAGACTCGTTTATTTGCACGAACACAACTATATGTGCAAACGCACTTGTGACTTTATTTACAGCGTCTCTATGAACGTGGACACAAAAAGTCGTATACGTCACGCGTCGGGAACAGCAACCTGTTGACACTGGCTCACCCGAATGAAACGAAATGCAACAAAAGATGCAAAATTGCCAATTTTTTGTTCGTCCTTTCCTTTTTTTTTCTGTAGCATTCCTTTTTTCCAGCTCCAACAATTATCATCTTAATATTCGTGGGCATCGATCAACAATCGTTTAGAGCACTCAAATCTGCTCACGACTGGCGCTCAAAAAATTTTCCTCCTTTTTCGTTCCAGAGCAAATAACACCTTTAAATGCAAGAGTCACGCGAGAGAATCAATCCTTTTTTTTTTATTGTCTTCATTCTTCATTTTATTTCCCTTTTTATGAATTGTTTTTTTCTTTTTTTTTTTTGAGAACTTGTGTCAAAGATTTCTTCTTTTTCTGTGCTTAATGGATTTGTAGCTTGAACTCTGGAAAATAATTTTTTTCTTTTTTAATAGGGTATATGTAAAATACAAAAATCAAAATGTTAATAATTTAAATGTAATTATTCTGAAAAGTATTGTAATGTCGTATAAGTTTACGATAGAAACAAAAATAATCAGATTTCAGCACAGATCAGTTTTAAACGACAATCTGAATAAAGTGAAGAAGGAATCTGATTGGTCTAAAGTTGAAGAAGAAATGACATTGATTGTCTTAGAACAGTAAAACAATCCAATCAAAACGAAATGAACTCCGAACACAATGTTTAAGACACTTAGAACGAAGATTGAAATAGAAAAGAAAAATATTGCTCGTAAATTAGTTCGTGAATAAATATCACACACACACACATACAAACAAGCACTATGCAATTCGTAACTTTTGACTTTAGAAATATAAGACATGATACTTGTTTTCAGTAAACAAATTATTTGCAACCATTTTAATTGATATATCTGTTTTTGTTATTATAATTTTTTTCTCGCTTATTTTTTTTTTTCGTTAGAGAACTTACTAATGAATTTGCAAACATGAACAGATAATTTTAAATTGTAATTGTTTTCCTTTTTTTCTTTTTATGAAATTATTTTTTTACAAGTTGAAATGTTTATTGCCATTGTTAATAATTTATGAAAAAAAGGTATTTGAAGTGTTGGTAAGAAAACAGGTTTTGAAATTTCATCGATATTTCAAATCGCATGGAATATGAAAATGTTCGTTTTCACATGATTTATGTTTGCATGTTTTATAAAAATGTATCTTTCAAAAAAAAAAAAAATTATGCGGCTAATTGATGTGACGCGTTGTGATGAATTTTTTAAAAGATTCCATCTTGTTAGATTTATTGTTAAGAGATTTAATTTTTATCGTTTCATCTTCAGTTTTGTACAATAAGCAAAATTTGCAAGATTCAAAATCCTTAGAAAATCGTTGATTTTGGATTAGAATTCAACAAATCAGTTATTCATATTTTCAACAAAATCATAACGAAATAATCAGTTTTGAAAATCTCGAGATTCCCACAAATTGTCAATACGACGAATTGTGCAAAATTCTCAACACACCGAAATCTCAGATCGTCACTTTTTGCTGAGAAAGAAAAATGATCTTTAATTTCGCAATTCTCATCGAAGGTCGTTCTTTTTATTATTGAAATCTGCAATTTGTATGCCACACAATATCAATTAACTTCGCTTTAATCAGGATTGCAGATTTTTAAAAACTACTTCAATATTACACTGCACAATAATCTGCAATTTGCTCATTTTTTTTTTACCTCCTTCCTAATTTTCAATTTGTATTGTCATTTACAAAGTTTGCAACAATCTATTAAAATCCACTAAAAATTGTCATCGCATTGTCCTCACCGAAGGTCTTTTGCTAAGAGCACTGGCATCGCTATAAGACGTGACAGTAACGTAGGGACTGGACGTTGAAATTGGCACTGTTATCATTCTGGCATTTTCCTAAGCATTGCACCAAAAAAATATCCAAATCTCCAACCAAAAAAAAAAAAAAAAAAAAAACAATATCCCACAAAAAGGCACTTTGATACAATTCCTTCTAAGAATTATATTTGTTCGCACTGTAAAATGACTGTCAATTAAACTGGGTACAATCCTTGTCAACGACGAAATCAGCACTGATGGTTAGCAGTGGATTCGGATGGCAGTCACCCAGGTAAAAATAAAGCGACCATCCCATCCGCGAGGTGAACTTGGTCAGAGCGAGACCTGGTTCTCGACTGTGCTCCGCGACGCGTGCGAGATCACTGCTCGACAATTGCGAGGTTGACTTTAAAACTCCGATTAAGTGGCACCGCTGTTACCACTGGCTAATGCATTCCTTAATCCCGCTAATGCACTCCGATCCAAAAAAGTTCAGATTAGACAGCTTTTCTAATAAGTTAATGGCTCCTGCCACTGATTTATAGAGTTCATGGAATTTATTTCCCCTTTTTTCTGTTTATCTGTTTCTCGTGTTTTTTCTTCCTTCTTTTTTTTTGGATTTTAATTCTGTCGAGATTCAGCAAACTGAAATGCAAATGCAATATGCAAATGTTCTTTAATAAACAATCTGCAAAAAATTGGTTTCTAGATAAGATCTGCGAAAATGATCTTCGACAAACAATAGATCTTTGTAACAGATTATTTTTGCAGATTCTTCGTTGAGGATCATTTCTGCAAATTATTATTTCTGCAAATTGTTCCATCCTTCCTTCTTCCAAAAATCTTGGCTATTGAATGCAAAGTCCAAAATCAAGACTTTGCCGATAAACAAGTCTGCAAAAAGTACCAAATCTGAAAAAAACACCTGAAACTCATTACGAAATCCTTCAATTCATAATTGCATTTCTCCGTACGAATATTACCATATGCATATGCCTCGTAGATATACATAGAAATATTTTTTTTTTTTCGTACGCTAACTCAATAACTACTAAAACAGCCATCAAGCAATAAAACCCAACTCGTTATAAGCAGCAATACGTATGATTATCCGGTTTTTTTTTTCTTCTTCTTCGTCTTCTCTCTCTCGTGTTTCTCGTATGGAATCTATAAGCATGTCGAATGACAAGTTGGATCGAGGAATTATGTAATATTTCTTGTCACGTAGCATTAGGCTTTGAGTAATAAAAAAAGCAGTTTCGCGTTTTGCGATCCCACGACACAATGCAAAGTAGAAATGCAACGAATTAGCGCGATTGTAATTCGACGCGTAAAAAATTTCTTTTGCGATACGAACCAGAGAACAATAAGAGAAGTGTTTTTTTCTTTTTTTCGAAGTTGGTTTTTGTTGACTCAACGAAGAAGTTGATTCAAAATGTGATCGGAAGAATGGATTTGTTTTCGTGTCATCTAATTGAGGAAAATATTATTAGATCGTGAAAACAAATTTTTTGAAACGAATACATATTTTATATAAAAAAACAGAAATGTTTTCTTTCGTTCATCAATAATGGTTAGATAAAACAAAAAGTCACGACAAACGTAAAAAAGAAATATTATGACGGATACAATACAACAAAAGTCTATCAGAAATGACATCATTCAATTTCGTTAATCGCAGCGTATTACAAGCATTTCAAACGGTGTTAACCGATAAACGTGCTTTAATAAAATTTATGGAGTGACGTCTCTTCGGATTTACGTTTCTTCGGATTTTCGCGTTTATTCGTTTCATCGAGCGGAAAGATAATACAATAATATTACAAAGCAAATCGTTTCAAATATTTTTCCTATCTTTTTGTGTGATACTTTTCTTTCATTCTTCGAATATTGTTTCTTGCGAATAATTTCTGGAGAATAAAATACCAAAAAATGAATCTAATTTGACGACATTCAAAAGAACAGAAGAAGAAGAAGAAATATCCTTCGTTTGTGAAAAAGAGGTCAGCAGCCCAAGCGCAAATAATCTCATTATGCAAGAAAATAAAATACTGAAAAAAAAAGAAGAAGAAGATAACAAAAAATTAGTTCTTTAGTTTAAGGAGATTTGTTTTTATGGGCTAAGCCGACAAAAGTTACATAAGCCCACTCGGCAGTTACCTGACGCACGCTACGTACGCACTAACATTATTTATTTTTGGAAGGCAATGAAACGCTCGACTTGCACGTTCGACCAATCTTTCAGAGGATTGTTGCAACTCGTCGACACACACGCGACGCAATACCCAATCTCAAAAGCTTTGCATTATCTTCGGACATTACTGTTTCTTTTGTGTGTCATGCCCCCCTTTTTATATGAGGTGGCATTCTCGCAAGCATTCATCAATCTGCTCGTTCAATGTTTTTCCTGTTC
>JABFQA010002155.1:0-11843 GCA_022817065.1 Probaryconus sp. ZL-2020 | reverse complement strand
CCTAAGTGGTAGGGCAGCTTTTACATCACCTTAATTCATTAAGCTTCTATGAGTTTATTTTAATTTACATTGAGCCCATTGCAATCTTTTTCAAAAAAAAAAAAACAAAAACAAATTTACAATTTCACTATCCTATATATCAGTATTCACAATTAAATAATTATTATCTTTATATAAATAATTAAACCATAAATAAATGAATAAACTATGACAATCAAATAAATCAAACAAATAATTATTTAACAATTAAGCAAATATTGCTTTGTCATTTGACTAAACAAATAAACTTTATAATTAAGACATTCCAAGGGATGCCAACTCATCATTTCCTACATTGTGACAAAGGGTAACAAGCACAAATATCTTCTGAATGCAATTATAACTTAAATATGGAATAGTTGACTCCGTATGTGTAATATAATTAGGCTTGTCCGGTTACGAGAAAATCAGTCTAAATTGCTAGTGGCAGGAACTGTTGGACGTAATGCTGTTCTCGTGTGTTACGATTAAATGCGACGAATTGTATTATATTCGGTATTTAAACTAACACAATTTCAAGCAATTAATCATAAATAATAGAAACACCCGTTGAACATTTTCCTACCAATATTCCTATCATATTCCTACAAAAAATACTTGACGAAAAGGAATAAGCAAAAGTAGAAAATGTTCAATTCCTTCCAATTCCTTACTATTTCAAATTGGTCTTCTCCGTTTGAAATCAATCGACATTCATTTGTAAATAACGAATTTAAGATTTAATTTTTCTATCTGCAAATATAAATGTTCCGTTATATTCTCCATACGAATCTTACCACGTATGAAATTTTTCATTTAAAATATTTTCAATTCCATTCTATCAAATACTATTTGCAGAGACGTACAAAAGAAAAAAAAATGCTGACCTATATAACACAATTGGATACCAAACGAAGATATCCATAATACAGTAACACCAGGGGTAAGCTCAGTTGGCTTCATACATAACATATGTAATCCATATATATATATACACGCAGTGTAAAAACATTTTTACACGAAGGATATTCAAGTTGAAACAAAAAGGCAAACCCTCCCTCAATTTTTCAGAACGATCAAACGAAAAAGAATGGAGAGAACGACGACTATCACTTGGAGGGTCTCGAGCGTGGAATATTTTGGCGAGGCGAAGCATGAAAACTTGGTGTCGTAGGCTCGAAGGTCATTCCGATGAACGGGTTCAATAAAACGTCGGCGAAGGTGGCGGAGGCAAGGACGAAAAGATGTACGACGAAGGCAAAATAAGGAGGTCAAAAGAGAGCCTTCGAATAGGGTATGCCGAAGGATCGTGAAAGCGAGCAAGCGTGCTGTTACGCAATAGGGTTTGCTGATCGTGGTTCTGGATATCAGGGGCGCAAAGGAGCCCCGCGGGTTGCCATGGAGGGTTGCTCGGCACTCACGGTCACCATCCAGAGCAGCTCTCGAAGATTCGTGGAGCTATGACGAACCGAGGGTAAACCCCACTGTATTCACATCCACTTCGTTACGTATACATACACGACCATTACACCTACGTGACGTTACACGCACAAGTAAATATGCATGTATTATTCTACGCTGAAGGATGTCTTGGGGTATATCGATGTCAACGAGCATTCATCTATGAGCATTGAACTTTGGGATAGTGCGTGACGTCATTCGGAAAATCGATAGGCGTTACAGCCAACAAATTATAACCAATAAACCCTGCTTACTGAAATTTGCCACACAATGGTCCTAGAGATTATTAGGTATAGTATCTTCTTGTCTAACAACTGTTCTCACAATCCAATAATTTTCACTGTAGGAGGAGGTTCAGGAATTTTAAGAGGAAACCGTGGCTTTTCCTTGTTTATTAATAATGTTTGAAATGGGAATATGAAGTGAAGATAATTTCTAAAGATTCTTTGGTGAAGGTCGTTCTTGAAGATTGTTTAGTGAAGTTAGCTTTCGCAAATGCTACGGCGATGTGAATTTTTGCAAATTCTTTAGCGAATCTGTTTGAAGTTTGTTTAACGAAGGTCAAGTCTAAATAATGATTGATTAAGATATTTTTAAGATCAATGATTTTTCAAACTGAGAGGAATAAATACTACAACATTTATGAACTCATCAATTAAGTAACGGCGAGAAGTAATTATGACGATATCTTTAACGTCACTTTTACTTTACTTTCTCTTACTTACTTTACTTTCTCAGTATATAATGATCATCCCGGGTGTTTGACCCAGTTATTAAAATGATTAATATTATAATTGCTAGTACATCTATACATATAAAAGAATGAACTAATAGGTTAATATTTTCCCTTATCGGTGGAAAGAATTTTTTTCTTTTGTATAACGACGTAAAATTATCGTTTAGCTTTTTGTACAGGAGGATGTATAGCTTGTATGAATCGGCCTTGAATGAAATTACCGAGGTGAACTCGAAAGACTCGCCTAAATTATAACGGCAATCCGAGTGCCCCGGGTAAATGATGCAATTTGCAGAGAGAAATTGAAAAATTATGTTGCCTCTTCTTTAAGTAAAGGAAAATGAACGTAATCATAGAGCAATTTTTTTAAGCACCAAACTGTCTTGCAAAGTTGGCAAAAAGTATCCCAGTTATTTACTTTTTCCTTAAGGAACAAGATGTTGACTTTTTTGTTGAAAATTATGAAATTCAACATCGATACGAATGTATAAACTGATTAGATTGGAAAAAGTGTCGACGCGTACAACAATGCGAAGGACCATAAAATGTGTCAAGGTTTTTATCACGTAACTGCGTAATAAAACAGCTCGTTATTTGGAACGCAAAATAAATAGTAACATAGAATTCTATTTTTTTTATCAATTCTTTATATATATATATTAATTAATAATTACTTCTTGTTGTCGCCAATTTTTGTTCGTTAGACAAAAAAAAACTCATGGGGGTTGTTATCTCCGCTGAGGCATTAAATAGGTCAACTTGACGATCGCAACTTGTTCCTCAAAAGTTCGAGTAACAAGCAATTACAGAATGCACGGAAATAAGGAATTACAAATAAACACACTGCTGTTTCGTTTCCTTTCTACCCTCATTGTGCGTGGCTGCTCGCGAATGAAAATAATAAATTATTCACGATTCGCTCGGTTCGGGAAAGAGCACGTTTATCATTTTTTGACAGTCGTTCAATTGAAACATAATTATCGATTTCGTTAGGCTATTTAAAAAAAAATACGTCAGTGTAAATTGGATTTGCAATAATTGGATCTAGATTATTTGAATCACAATTCCTTTTTTTTTTTCAATCATGAAAAATAAATACGTAGATTTACATTTGAAAGAATTAATTTCAAAACTACTCCACTTTTATTCCAATGATTTCTTCTTTCGTAGAACAATAATAATAATCTGTTCCAACAATCTGTTGATCTGGAAATATGATTAATTAAAACAAAACGAAACCGAAAGAGTAACAAATTCTTAAATTTGTTATTCTTCATACAGGAACATCTGTATCTCGACTGTAATCGCAGGATCCTAATTTTCTCTCAGACTCCTGCGTCCGGTAGTCGTTTCCGCTCGATATCCAAATCCACCATTATCGGAACTACGCGGCGGTTCGGTATTCGAAGTCGCAAAGACAGGCACGAGCTCGCAGAAGAGGGAAAGAGAATTTTGCCGAAGCCAGAACGTCGAAAGAGCTGGGAGCAATTTCCGGTAGCTTTTGTGCTCTCTTCAAAATCGCTAAAGCCGACCACTGGTAAGACGCTCGATGCTTCGGGTGACGAGGGACGGCAGGGAACAGCGACGAAGGAAGACGTCGCGAGCTTTTCTACGTGCACTTTCTTCATCAGAAATAAATAGGGTTGCGCGAAAAAGACGAATGAATGTAGTTACCCGGAACATAAGAAAATTATGTACTATTTATTAATGAAACATATTTCGTTCTTCATTTTTCATATGGATATCCATTATGTGAATGAAATGAGAAAATGCGAGTCAGATCGATATTTGCATAAACGACGCTTTCCCTTTTTTTTTTCCTTTTCTTCTTTTTCTTTGTGTTTTCTTTTTATTAACTGTTTCGTGAAATATGTAACGAAGGTGATACTTTGTGTTCTTTGCTATAGTCTCAGCGGTGCTAAGTATCGATCTCCTGTGCTTTTTATATCATTCGCTATATTAGAGTTAGAACAATTATAAGTGAGCTTTTATTACACTCGTGGTGCCACTGACAGTGAACAATGCCGTTACAATCGCGTCAACCTTTAGGACACAACAATGTTTAATTACAAATGTGCTTCGAGTTTACAACGTTGATATTCCACGACCTTTTATGTACTACATCTACGAACATCGTCAAAGGATTTTCAAAAAAAAAAAAAATCATTTCCTTCGTTTTCTACAGATTATCTTCATTCATTTTTTGAATCCCAAGATTCAAAAAAAACTCGGAACATTGTTCAACCAAAAAAAAAAATGAACTAAAAGTTTTGACCTACAACAACATAACTAGCTCCAGGCTGTAGGTGTCAAAAGCGTGACGGAAGAATAATTACTCATAAAAAGTAGCTTGCGAGACAGCGCCAATAACAGAGCCGGCGATAATGGTCCATATAAATCACTCTTGCGTACGCATTAAAGGAGCACATAAACAGCAGTATTTATCCCGTGCGTTGAGCACCGAACGAACGACTGTCCAATTTATTTCGCAAGTTTATCGATCAATCGAAGGGGGTATGGGGGGATGAAAGGGGGAGAGGAGGAGGAGGAGGAGGAGGAGGAGGAGGAGGAGTGGTAGGTTAGATAGGGGATGTGTAATGACTGCGCAAAGTTGGTGCCTCTGTTATCCAAGAAGAGATATAAAATCCAAGAACAGGAGCCGACCCAGATCCCCATGGAATATGATGGTTGCGTGTACTACCCCCGGAGCGTTTTGCCGTCACCGATCCCGCACATTTTGACATTTCTTTTTCTTTTCTTTTTATTTATCTTCGTTCTACCTGCAGCAGTCGAGAATACCCGGGAAGGTTTGATTGACCGAGTGATACGCAGTAAGGGAATAAGAAGCGAGGGAAACAAGGTCGAAGCTCGGAGGAGGGTGCGTTGGTTCTCTCGCAGGGGGTGCGTAGAGGAGGGGACATTCGTAGGGGATAAGAGGGACTCGGCAAAAGGGTGGTAAAGGGCTCGCCAGCGGGGGTAGTCGGGTGGGTTGGGACGGCAACCGTAAGGGGGAGAAAACTAGAGGGTGCGTGTAGGCCTGGGGAATCAGTCGCGGACGAGCTGCGTTGGGGCTTTTATCTATAGCTCTCTCTCCTTGTGGAGTTCGCCATTGCCACTCCACCGCTCTGTGCTACATAACGACGCGCTTCGCTATTCAACCGACGGAAAAAAAGAACGTCGATCTCTGTTCAGTTTGAATTTAATTTTTCTCTTTTCTTTTTAAATAAACCCTTTCAATTAACAGGCCCCAGTTTATGTTATTGTGTGCAATCCATTGGTGCGTTCACAGTGCAATCCGAGTGTGATCCGAGTCGAATGTTACCGATTTCGCTTAGCCAATATTTTTCTTCTTGATCTCGTCAAAGTCGATTTCCTTCTGTGTGCCTCATTCAGTCATCCCCGAAGATCTCACCAATGGTTCACATCCTGGAAGTGATACCGTCGCGTCGGAACGACTTTCCAATGGTGAGTTCCAACCGACCGGCGTTTTATTTTAGATCCCGCGTATAACTGACTTCTGGTGAGAC
Organism: Probaryconus sp. ZL-2020; assembly: GCA_022817065.1. NCBI lineage: Eukaryota > Metazoa > Arthropoda > Insecta > Hymenoptera > Scelionidae > Probaryconus > Probaryconus sp. ZL-2020. The sequence goes on along the minus strand of JABFQA010002155.1, from coordinate 6,101 downwards.
TCTTTTTTTCGTACAAACCCCTATGCTATTTTTGACAACGTTCAATTTTAGATTTTTGTTGAACTTGGTCAAATATAAACAGATGCAACGATTTCATTTTGGATACTGAATAGTTTTCTATGGCCCGTCGAACGAATTAATCGGTTTTCCGATTGTTTTGAATTCACGTAATTTTCTTTTCAACTTTTTTATTAATTGTTTTAAGTGTGTGTTAATAATTGCTTTTGTAACGTGTAATTATTTATAACAACATAATCTTACTCGTATCATTCATCGTAATCCCAAACAATGAAGTTTAAATTAACACGTACGTGCTGCACATAAGTTTTCGCGAATTCAATTACAATTGTTTGCCTGTTTGCTTTATTAAATATTTAGCGAGTCACGTGTCAAGATAACAAAATTATTGTATTTGATTGTTCGTTTAGTGAGATTTAATTGAATAAATTTAACGAGCAGACTAAAACGCCCGCGACTTCTGAACGGTGAATTCTGTCGAACTCAATTTCGTTGAAATTCGATGGCCGGGATTTATAAAATATGAATCGACGTCTTTCACCGGATATTTCATGTATAATCCGTTTGCGGTAAACGTAATCTTTTTACGTCGCGATTAATGCGTGGAAACAAATGCATTAAGTACATTTCGACTTTTCATCGCGCCGCTCTCATTTCAATGTGAAACTTGTTGCATTTTTCATGCAACGCATATACGATTCCATATCGCGCTGCAAAAATTCTCGTTTCTTAGTTAGCTATTCTGAATAATTTTTTTTTGTATCTGAAATTATTTTATTCAAATAATTAATCATGTAATTAATAAATTATTATCTAACGACAAATTTCAGAGTATTTTTTTTTTTTTATTATTAATTTATACTGATTAACGATTGAAATTTGATGAACTACAAATAAAACTACGATAAAATGTGAACTGTTATCGAAAATCGATATCGGCTCTGTGGAAATAAAAACATTTTTTAATCCCCTTTAATACCAAAACGATGTTGATTTGGGGATAACAAATTTTTTTTTAATCCTAATTATCGGATAATTAAAAGCAAGTTAACTGTGGTTCGCTGAAACGATTGTTTCATAATTAAGGGAGGAATTTTAGTGCGAAAAATATGACACTGCAGAAGCTGGATTTAAGGTAGCATAAATTAATCATGTCGAAGAAACTTGAAGTTATGATTTTCGTTCGATGTGATTTGTTATACGATAGTTTTAGATGTTACAGCAGTTCCTTCGTTGTTGCTATACGAAAAATTGTATTATTTAAAGTTTGTAATAAGTTAACTTTTTAAAATAACCCATCTTAGAATATGAATAAGTCTTTTTATAACGTTTTCATGACGTTATAAAAATCATAAGCGCAGAACCGAGAGATTCTGAGTTTCTTTATAATTCGATATCAATTAATTATTGTTAATTGAATGGACAAACGATTGATAATGAATCACAGAAATTTTTGTTAATTATCATCGAATGTTGGCAAATTGGCAAAATGTTTATTTTAAAATTAAAACCCTCGTTTGTATGTGACAATATTACATTCCGCTAAACAAACGAGCATTATTTAATATTTTTGATAAGTTTACCTTAAATATTGCAACATGAAAAATAATCATAACATTTGCATTCAATTAAGGAAATACTGAAATTTAATTTTTGACAATCGTATTATGCCATATTTTGAAATGCTAATTATATCTCTGAATTTTTTAATGAAGTTTCAGATTAAAAATTATTCATAAAAAATGTAATGTTACATTAATGAAATAAAATTCTTGACTTGACGTCGAAACGTTTTCAATTAATTAAATATCGAAATATATTGTGTATTCCGTAAATATAAAAATCCAATAATCTTTCATGATGATAATATGAATTATTAACCCAACAAGTAAAATTATACATCCCACAATACAAACTGTCAAATGAACAATCTAAACATCACATCATACCATTAATTCTGTTAATCTATCAATAAAGATAACTAGTTAATAAAACATCGGTTCTTGTTCAAACGATGTAAATTGTCCATTCCACATTGCAGATAGTTTATCTCACAATCTCGAAAGTTATCTCAATAAGCATTAGTTATCTATGTGCCTGAAGTTTCCATCGTTGATATGTAACTCATTTTGTACGATCTGAATATTTTCTTCAAAGTCTTTTTAACCCTGTACAACCTTGTGGGTCATGTCTTTAAAAAGCATTTACTCATTTCAAATAAACATAAAGCAATTGAAGATTATCATGATTATACGTATTGATAGTAAGTATCATTACCATCACATTTTATAATTATTAATTTTAGTTTAATGTTATGAAGTTTAATTTTATTTAATAAATGAAGAACACCAGGAAAACTAAGAAAAATGACAAAATTGTATCTGCATCTGGAAAAATACAAACTAACGTAAGAGCAAGGACTCTCCGAGCCTAAGAGTGACGTTGTGGGGTGGGTCATCTAAAAAATGTGAAAGCCATAAAATTTGATGAAAAGTAGGACACGTGCATCTACGCTCGCGTCTGCGTTGTAAAACTCATTGACGCACGGCATGCTGTCAGTGCCCTCCACGTGCCTATTTCTGTCGTGACTGGCGTGCATATGCGTGCACGCGCTCCCATATGTTATAACACAATCTTTCTCTTTCTGCGTAACGTTTACAATATCGACCCTACCGATGGTGCCCATCGGAGGAAACGCAGCTGTTGGAATTGCATGTACGAGTGCCGTTCCATTAGTCAGCGGTTTGCGACCGACTTTCAAAGTTGGGATTGACGAATCATCACCTCGCCCACAGGTTTACTTTTTGCTTGGCGCGCGTGATTTATCGACGAGCATCTTCCCAAAGGCCGGACCTTTTCATCTTCGAGCCGTACATTCATTATTTCAATCTGAGAAATTGTATTACCATAATATTCAGTGTAAAACTTTCGCATTAGGATTATAATTTTAATGCTTTCTCTGGATATTAAGTACGAAGTTGAGGGATTTAAATTCGCTAGCAACAAAGTGAGAAATTGCTTTGGTTTTAAAAATCCATTCGTTTGCAAAGGCCAGAGGTGGAAAACATTACTGTTTATAATTTTTATAATATATCTTACGGTAGAAAATGTGTTGTGCAATTTTCTTTTTTTTTTCGAAATATAAAGTTTAAAAGCATTTATAATAACAATTTCTGTCGTATTTAAAATTTTACTTCGAGTGGATTTTTAGACCACTTTTTATATTCAATTATTTAAGATCAGTTTTAATAATGTATTAAAACAGTATTACATTTGAAAAATGTTAACAGGACTTATTATGAATAATACAGAACATTTTTAAAGTGAACATTTGTGTGCAAAGAAACATCTGTCGTTTTTAAATTAGTACAACCAACCTACCAATTTTCAAGAAACTTCATGCACGTAATTTCCAGATAACTGTTAAATATGATTTGCCTCTTTCTTTCGGTCTAATTTCAGTTTGTGAAACGTCATTTGTAATGATTAAAAAGAATATAGTATTGACGAAAAGCTGTGCGATAAAAATCTCCCGTTAGGAAAAGAGTCATTATAGAGTCAAAGGGATATATTTTTTCTACGATGAGGGGCCGGGAAAATTATCTGAACGCATGCGTGTCGAGCCCAAACATACTTTTCGATGTCCCCTTCAGACATGATTCTTGCCCAGAGCATTCTGCAACCCCTTATTTAAGGGGACTCCAGGGGTCAGTATTGCAGGGGGAAATTTCCCGAATTTTAAGGCCAAAGTTTTGTGTGCATAAAACATAATTATATTTCCAGTTGCTAACAAAATTTCACGACCCTTATTTTGAAAATAAAACGAAAATGAAAAGGAAAAGAAAAGAAAGTAAGAAAGAAAAAAGGGGCCGATAAGTTTAATTAGTCTTTTCTATTAAGTCAAACTTAATCTTGCGAGCTTATCTAATATTAGAGGAAAGCTGGCTATACATTATTTTTCTCGGGCAACTTTTTCTATAATCTTAACTCTGCACTTAAACGTAATTGAAATAAACTGTGCCACATATCTCTATCCACGACAAAAGAAAATAAGTCTGTATCTGCTGATTTTCAGAAGGCGTACGAAAATCTAATAATGTTTTTTGGCAAATGAAACTTTTATTTATAGAACTACGGGACTTCGATAATAAAATTCCAGAAGATTACGTGGGAATAGTCTGTCGCATAAAATTTTGATCCAAAGGGAAAATAGGGACGAAATATCCCTACCACTGTTTAGTACATTTCAACGCGAGCATTCTTTGAATTTTTTACGTTATTAAATGTATCGCTTCATTAAGTTAGGGGGGTATAAAATACAATTAAAACTAGACTAGTTCAAAAATGCACTTCAGTTTTGAATTATTCATTGAATATTTTATAACACTGGCAAACTCGCATTTAATGAATAGTTCATCAAAGTTCCTCGAAATAAAAGTGAATAACATACGCCGAAAAACCAATTTTGCGCACTAGTGCGGTAAAATAGTTTTTCCGCACGCTATACACGCACGAGAAAGGTTACTTTCCACGCACCTATGACAAAAAAAAAAGTGAACTTCGATACTGTTTACGAGAAATTAAGCATAACCAAATGAGTGTCCATCAATGGCGGATAAATTATCGTCTAAAATGACAAGCGCATTAATGGCCGAGAGAACCTTAACTGCAAAGCATTTCACTAATTCAAACGAATTAATCTCTCTGTGCATATGCATTGTTAATCGGATAAGTATACAACTCGGATACATCTAGTGATTCACCGAATCCTGCATAAGGTGTACACATATAGCCGGAATTATGTAGGAGAATCAGCCAGTAAGATAAGATCGTGGTGTGAGGCGGTCGAGGATTTGGAATAGATGGAGCGTTCTGAGCCTATGTGGCCATGAGGCAAGCCACATTACCGCGCCGTTATGCGTTGGCACATTCATGTGCGCGGCTGCATTAATTGACGCACGGTTCTACATCAACAACAGGCCACCCGGCTCGTGAGAGCACGTCACGTGTTCGATACAAATACAAGGACGCCTGACTGTCCGGAGTACACAACACCATCAAGCCCCTGCGCTTCTTTTTTCATGTCAAATCCATCGATAATCACAAATTTTCATCGACAATTTCATGATAAGCCAACGAATTATTCGTTTTCACCATCGCTTCATTTGGATATTTCATTGCATTGGATAATTCCGCGTGTTGCAGCTTTTTATTTGCCTTTTTATTTAGGGGAGGGACAGACTTCAATCATGAAATGAAGATCATTTTTTGAAGGATATTCAAGCTTTTATTCCAATGATGAATATTCAAATTATTAAAATTCATTGAACATTAATATTAGAAATTTGAAACAATATAATCAAAAATTTTGTTATAAATTGATTTTTTAATATTATTTCAACGTTGCAATGATAATTGTAATTGTGTCGGTAACTGGTGCACCTTCAATTTTATACTAAAGTATCAGTGGTACCTCTGTAATTGAATTTCTCTTTGTATCAAAGGGACCACTTTTCACTGGAGTGACGTATTTATGTTTTGTACTTTATAATTTATCAAATTGCTTATTATTGATTAATTTCTCGTTAATCAATTAGCGAATATGAATATTTTATATTAAATTAAACGAATGCATTTTATGAAACGGCAAGAGATAATTAGCGTTTAAAGCTTGATTGAATTAATATTCTGATATCAATAAATAGTAAATTATTATTTTAAATATTACCTGAGAGATACGAAGTGCGATAAGTTCTTTTTCTATACAATGTTGTTGTATTATAATCGAGTCACGTATACCTTTCACGTAGTATTGATCATTCTTTTTTAATGTCATTAATTTTTTAATACACGCTTCTCTACGTAAGTGATATAAATTTAAAAACAATTTATTGAAACACATTATATATAAATATATTCATAGAATACGAGAGATATTATTTTTATATTTATATATTTAGCCAATTATTATAAATCATGTAGTATTCGTTTTCGTATAATAATTTTACATTTTGTTTATATTTCATTAAAATGCAGTATTACAATTCATACAGATGTGTGAATATCAATAAATGTATTTTATG
>JABFQA010002154.1:0-11844 GCA_022817065.1 Probaryconus sp. ZL-2020 | reverse complement strand
TCCCAAAATGTCCGAAAAGTACCAAATTTGATAGTTTTACGGAGATTTACGGAGTTTATCGGAGAAATTTACAGAGTTTTTCGGAGTTTTACGGACGTTTTCAGAGAATTTTTTTCCACTAGGGGTGTTACAAAAAATAAGACGTTATTGCAGAAATTTCTTGTTTTATTCAACAGAAATTGTAAATAACTTCATAATTATTATAAAGCACATATAAAAAATTATTATATTTTATATTTATTTTCTTAAACAGAACACGGACAGCAAAACTCACTGATATCAAATGCACTTGCACATTGGTGAGCAAGGTTGAGGATTATCTGTCAGAAATTCATTTGTCAGAATACATTACAATATATGTATTCTGACAAATGATTTTTTGACAGATGATTCTCAACCATGAGCAATATCGAAAAGGACAGAAGTGCATAACATCTAAACATCTAAAGAAATATATAATGTATCTTTGTCATCGTTTGTCTTTAGAGGTTATGTATTTCTGTCCTTTTCATTGCTCACCAATGTACAAGCGCATTTGTTATCAATGAGTTTTCTTTCTTCTTGTCGATTATGGTGCCATCTTCAAAATAGAATGTCATTTTCTAAAGCTTATATAGAACTACCGAATATTAGAAACACATGAACCTTGGTAGGTCAATGGATAGAGCAACAAACTGGCACTTCAGTCTTCAGTTGACCGTGATCGAGTAGACATCTCGGTGCTGAAAAGTCTTTTGTATAAAAAAGTGTGTACCTCGCTGGGAGTCACCCGTACCCCGATGGTTTCTCCCAAGACGCAAGATCTAAGCCAAGGTGCTACCTTGATTCCATCGCCTCCTCCCGTTGTTAGAGGGCGGAGGAAAAGGAGTAAAGCGAGTAAAAACAATAGTGCGTCGGAATCCTCTTCAGGCGATTCCTACATAACGCCAAAAAAAGTAGTAGCCACAGCTGCCAGATCCAGCTCACGTAACGGATCATTGAGTGGTGTTTCGCAGTTAGATCCACTCTCAGACGCTGAGTCTGAAAAATTTACGAGCTTATCTCGCGATACAGAGATAGCTGTCTTAAAACCAAAAGCCAGAAAAAACATCATGGCCGCCTTCAATCCACGAGAAAGCGCGCCAATTCAGGACGCTTCCACCAATGGGTGCATTGCCGCTAACCTAGCTCAGTGGAGACCTCTCTATGGTACTCAACCGAACACACCGGGACCGACAGAGTTCGTTAAGCCGAAAAGTCCACCGCAACAAGACACAAGGGATAATGCAGGCAGCCCTCCCACTGCCACTAATGATACTCAAGATATGGAGCTGGTCAACTGCCCTCCACCCCAGTCACACACTACTGAGAAAGTGGAGCCTGTCAGCTATGGTCAGGATTCCACACCTTTTGGTAGCTTCAACTCCGTAGCTGTTAAAGCGGACCCTACTACCGATGACGGCTGGGTCACTATAAAGGGTAAAGGGCACAACTCGACACCCTCTGCTAAGTCGCCTCAAGGGCCAAAAATCATCTCTGACGTCAGATTCAAGAACGGATTCGACCCCCTCGCCGCGCTAGAAGATCCTACTGCTGTTAACATGAGGGGCACTTCGGGGACCAACGCGGATGAACCCCCCGAACTCCCAGCTTCTGATGACAGCTTCGTTGACGACGCCGACAGGTACCCTCGCGATAACGCGTTAAACAATAGGTCTAAAACAGGTAAAGCTCATGTTAATCCGCGATCAGCTAATAAAAAAAATAAAATGCCTCCAATATATATTTATAATACGAGCATAAAAAAATTGTTAGTTTTTTTTGACAAAAAGATAAAATTACCCGACATTCTGTTTAAAAAGTTAGCTGATGACAAAATTGCCTTGATCACATCTAATTTAGAATCTTTCAGGGCGGCGCAAGCCATTCTGAAAGATAATAAGGTTGAATTTTTTACTAGGACCCCGCAATGTGAGAGAGTTCATTCTTTCCTGCTGAAGGGCATCTGTGGAGATTTTGAAGAAAAGGATATAAAAGAGGAACTCCTTTCCTTGAGCATTGCTGACGTTGAATTCACTAAAATTACAAAAATAAATACGAAGTATTTTTTCAAAGCCAGCCGAGGTAGTGACGCTTTCTTGGTACAAGTAACCTCCGCGAGTAAAGTAGCTAACTTATTTAAAATAAGAAACTTGGCATGTCAAATGGTCAGATGGGAGAAAATAAAGAAAAAAGACAATATACAGTGTCTAAACTGCCAACGTTTCGGCCACATCGCCAAGAACTGTAATAGAGAGTTCAGATATGTGAAATGTTTGAATAAACACGAACCAGGCAAGTGCAATACGGCCAAAGGGGCAAATAAAGAACTAATCTTTTGTGTTAACTGTAAAAATAATGGCCACCCAGCCTCGTACAGGGGCTGTCCCGCGGTACTAGAACTAAAAAAGAAAATAAATTCTAGATTAACAGAGATTAAAAAAATCAGAGAAGATAAAGTCAGTAAAATTAGCAACTTAGTTAACCCGGGTCTTTCGTACGCTTCTGCAGCAAGCGCTAAAGCCATACCGATTGCAACTGAGCCGCCTCCACCGGTTAACTGCAGCCCGTTCCTAGAGCAAAATTTAACTCGTTTATTTGACGCTATGAAAAATGAGCTCACAAATATTATCTCGAGCCAGCTGTGTGAAATTAAATCACAAGTGGCTAACAACACCCAGAAAATAGATTTGATTTTTAACAATCTCAATTATCCTATCCCTCACTATGGACAATAATTTCATTGTTTTGAATAACCTTATAATTACAGTAATAAATGTTAATTCAATAGTTTCAAATCAAAAAAGAGCTAGCCTTGTAGAAATGCTAGACACATACAACCCCCACATAGCAATGCTATGTGAAACTAAATTAAACTCTAGACACTCGGTTAAATTTAAAAACTACAATATTATCAGAAAAGATCGTTTTAATTCTATAAAAGGAGGTGGCACAGCTATCGTAATTAATAACGAGCTAAAGTTCACCACAGTGAACCTAGTCTCAGTATTTGACATCCTCGAAGTCACCGTGATTAAACTTCCGCTTAATGGTGATAAAAAACTCTTTATCATCAGCGCTTACGCACCGTCCAACCAATCCTTCCTGTTCATCAATGATTTGGACTCTCTGTTTGATGAATTACAACTAGATAATCCAGATAATTTTTACCTGTTAGGGGGCGACCTTAATGCCAAGCATACGGCATGGCTTAATCAAAAAAATAATTGTCGTGGTGTATCGTTAAAAAAATGGTTGGAATCAAACGAGATTAAATATAAAGCCTATCTCATCGGCCCATCGAGCCCCACCTTTCCAGCCGAAAACTCGTATCTTGACATCTGTGTTGCGGACGCGAGATTATCTTTCAATAACTTGATCAATAATAGGCTAATGGTGTTTCCCTTTGATAGTGACCACAACGGGCTCAAGGTTTCACTGTCGATGCCGAATGATTTCTCTCTAGAAAAGGCCCCACCATCAAAGTCCTTCAATTACGACAAATTCAATCCAAAGAAGTTTAGAGAATACCTTGAAATTAATGCTCTCGAACCCCCGACGGACAAAAATTTATCTAACGAGGAAATTGATAATCTCCTTGACAAACTAAATTCTAACATTCTCAATGCAATGAAAGATTCAATGCCTTTACCGGACACATTCAACTCTTCTGACAAATATCTCACCCCTAATATTAAAAAATTACAGAAAACAAAAAACCAGCTTATGAATTTAATTTTTACTACCAATAAGAAAAATAAATCACAAATTGCTTATCTTAAATCATTACTTGAAAACGCTAAAACAGCGATCAAAATTGAATTCCACCCCCAGGTAAATAGGCACTGGGAAAAAAAATCGAAAAAATCATCCCTAGCTCTAAAATGTTCCCCGATTTGAAAAAGACTTTCCTCTTCGAGCCAAGATCGGATATGCCTGATCTATTGGTAGCTGGGGACAAAAGTGACTTAATTGATAAGGCTAAACTTGACATCACAAAACTGAAAAAAAACTCAGATAATAAATACATCGTCAAAAATCCCTCAGACAAACTTAATTTGCTTGGTGCGCACTTTGCTAAGGTACACGAACCAAAAAAACTAAAAAATACTGCTTTCCACGATGCTGTATCTAGAACTATTGCTGAATTTGAGTCTGAAATAGACGAAAATACCCAGTCGTCGAATACAGTTACAAAATTCTCCCCTTCTAACCCAGATTTTCGCCCTGAATTCTCAAGCGACCCCGGATATTTTGGCAATCTAAATCAACTGAAACTAATCCTTAAGGGCCTTAAAAATAAGAAATCCGCCGGTTTCGACAATATACCGAACTTCATTCTCAAAAAACTTCCAGAAGTCACCCTCCTGGTAATAATGGTTATTGTTAATAACGCCCTAAACAATACGTATTTTCCTGCTGCCTGGAAAATCGCTAAAGTCGTTGCAATCCCCCAAAAAAATAAAGATGCCTCCGATCCAAACAATTATCGTCCTATCAGCTTACTGCCAAATCTAAGCAAGGTATTTGAAGCCTTTCTAAATACTTATTTGAACAATATCGTGGTAAAGAATAAATTGATACCGGACAACCAGTTCGGTTTCAGGCATAAACATTCTACGATCCATGCCGTAAACATGCTGACCTCGGACGTATGCTCCGCGCTTCATGGGGGCAATTTTGTGGGGGCTTGTCTGGTCGACCTTGAAAAGGCGTTCGACTCGGTCTGGCTTGACGGTCTATTTTTTAAACTTATAAAGTTGGCAGTATTCCCTGAATACTTACTGATACTTTTGTGGAAAATGCTTCATGGAAAGGAGTTTTTTACCAGCAACTACAGCGAGATTGCTGACTTAAAGTTCGAAGTGTTTGATGGCCTTCAGCAGGGAACAGTGAATTCCCCTCTCCTGTTCAATTTATACACCAGTAAAATTCTGACTCTGTTTGAATTTGACTCTGACCCCACGATTGATGTAATCGCATTTGCTGACGACCTTATAGTCTATGTTAAAGATAAAAACCCAGTAATAATAAAAGATAAACTCCAAGATCTGTTTTGGAAGCTTAAGGACTACTATGAAAACTGGTTGCTTAGCGTAAACGTCAGCAAGTGCGAAACAATCCTTTATAGACCAAAGATTCGTGATCTGAAAACCAAATGCAAAAGGCATTGGCGTGACTTTGTGATTTATGGCGACAGAGCCAAAAGCAATTTTGTTCCACATAAAAACTGCGTGAAATACCTAGGCGTAAACATAGATTCTAGGCTTAAATTTAATGTTCACTTAGATATATTATTGGATAAAGCTAAAAAGGCCTTTTTTAAAGCGAAAAGACTTTTTTATTCCAAAATCTTGTCGAGTAGAGTCAAGACCTTGTGTTACATGGCCTTGGTGAGACCAATATTAACATATGGTTGCCCCATCTGGTTCAACCTTAGTCCAGCCGATATGGAGCGCATTAGAGTTTTCGAAAGGAAATGTTTGAGATCCTGCTTGAGTGTCTGGCGATCTGCATCCTCGGGTTATACCAGATACCTGGCAAATAAAAACCTTTATGTCTTAGCTAACATCCCGAGAATCGACTGCTTTATGTTGTCACTGATCAGGGAGCACATCGCCAGATCCTCTGTCAGCATCGAGAATCCACGCATCAAGGACCGATTTGTAATAAATAGACAACTTTGGTCTGAATATTTTAAATCAGGATACATCCCTCCGGAAGCTTTTACTTTACTAGATAAACTGGGGTATCTTCAAAACTCGAACCAGATCCCGTTGATATACCATTTTTTCAGACGCAGATCGGATAAACGGATATTGTACGACACCAACCAACCAATAACGGATAATCCTAATTTACGCTTTGATACTTCGCTACCTGTACTGGTAAATAAAAATAACAAAATTATTAAAACGGTTGATCCCAAAACGATAGCGAGATTCTGGTGGTTCGAGCGTGACTCGCCCCCGGAGCGTGTTGATGACATCTCAACTGATGTACCCGACTTGTCGCAAAGCACTGTACCTGAGATAACTTAACTGTGAATAAACTAACCCGCCATTATATTATTAGCACTTTAGTAACTTTTCTTTTTTTGGTACACGAACCTCATGTTCTACAAGAATCATATCCTTATTTAAGGTTCATTGTTAACAGATTTGATTTATTTTTATCTTTATTTTTTTTGTTTTTTAAATTTTTTTATTTTTTATAGTAAACATGAAAATTAATATTACAGACTAGTTTTTAATTTGCAACGTTTTTCTAGTCAATTACTATGTAGTTATTTAGTTGGGCACCCGTGCCTCCTTATGTTATTAATGCTTTATGTTCTAAATAATAAACCTTGTAACGTTGCAAATTTTTCAGTGGCGATAATTCACAATGTCCTTCGCCACGCTCGTTCGGAAAGCGCCAAAAATTAAAGATATTAAATAAGATATTAATCAAAGTTATAATTTATTCCTATCACGACCAAAAAGATCTATTTTTACACAACAAGATACTTTAATCAAAATTAGTCAGGATCGCCAGTTCCTTATGGAACAAGATAAAAATAATCAATTTAACGTTAAAAATCAAGATAATTCAATAAAATTAAAGATACGATACTATGGCACTTTTCCGACCGCGTGAAACGGGAGAAATGTTAGATAATTAGATAATTGGTTCTGTTAATTAATAAGATAATAATTATTGCGCAAATAAGCCACCGGACGACTACGACAACAGAATAGCCAGGCAAGGATCTTCCAAATTCAATAAATTTCAGATACAACAAAATTAAGATAAAAGATAATTTATTTTATATAAATTCCGGAAAGTCGGATTTTAATTTTTCTTATTTATTACAAAGACAAAAAAAAATGATACATAAGGTACTATAAGAAATCAAACGAAATGCCGACTTTCAGCGATAACTTTAATAATTTTAATTCCACGCGGGATTTCGTTCTCGTAATTTACTTTGACAAAAATAATTTCATTCACGTCATAAAACAAAATTCAAAACGACGAAATCTACAGAACAATTCCGAATCAAATAAATTAAACAAAATTCTACGATATTCTCACAATCAACGAGATAGCTTTTCAAAAATTAATTCTTACGCGAGTGTTCGCGTTCAGTCTGAACAAACTTAATTTAACAATTTTTGCGTGATTCCGATCAAACAGAATTTTCTAGTTAATTAAGGGAGGGATTCTGAGCTCCAATAAATTAATAAAGTACAATACACAATAATTTGGTCATTCACACCAGTTACTCAATTTTCAATGAATTTCAAAAAAAGAAATTTATAAGATATTAGTAAGTTAAAGAATTATTTTGACCTTCCGTACATGTGCGATTTACCCACACGGGACTCGCGGCACATAGATAATATGATTCCGAAAGTTCTAGATTTTTGATACCAACACTTAAATCGATCTTCCGGAAAGTCAAAATTTTCCTTTAAGATTTTAACAATAATTATTGGTCCTTACGACCCAAAGAGAAAGATATCAGAAATTTTATTTTAAGGTAATAAAAGGAAAAGATAAAAGAAACTCATTCACGCCTCTGCCTGAATACGCTCACCGACCAAAATTTGTGCCCCGAATCAGTTAAAGCCCGGAACGGCCCAAAAGAAAAGTTTTAGTTGAGTCTCTGAAGCTGGGGACACCCCTGGACGGGTCTCCTCGAAGGCACTCGGCACACAGATACGAAGCTCGAAAACTCCCGGAACTTCTCGGTAAGTCTCTCACCGAAAAAGTCCTCTTCTTCTTCAAAATTTCGGCATTTAAAGGCACGATAATTTCCTTCCCCTCTCGCCGGTCTTCGTCCTCCCCTCTCTCTCTAGAATTTTGGAGACACCTCCTGAAGTCTTTTGTCGCGCGGCAACTCGCCCATGAAAATGGCGCCAAATTTCAAATCATGAAAATTTCCTTATCTTGGTCCTCCCCTCGGGATGGAGCATATTTGTGGATGCTGGAGTTCCGGAACGGATCATGTCGGAGAGCATCCCGCTCTCCCGACTTTTTCCTCCTAATCCTCCAATAAAAGATAGCCCTCGGAACCATCACTAGGCATGAAGATAATGAGGGTGGATTCGCGTCCGAAGTCCACCAAGGTAAGACAATGCTCTGGTGTTGGCCTCTAATTTCTGTGAAGTCCAGACCAACGGAAAGTCAGTCATGGATTTTTCTGGAATGATGGTGTTTTTAGAGGCCTCAGAGAAAATGACTATTTTGCTCCACCACTGGTCCACACAATAGGGGGGCGGAAAGTCCGTCCTTGGCCCCAGATGAGGATCACTGCAGGTCCTTTTGTTACCACGGGCTTTAAGTAACTTCCTTCCACTTCCACACGGAAACAGTGGACAGGCGCCCGGAACATAGCTCCCTGTAGTTGATGTAGTTGGTAGTTTTGTGGCTCATGAAGGTGATGTTGAAGTGAGGTACTCCAGGTAGCGAGAGAGTGAGTTGGAGTTCGTCGTTTGAGAGGGTTCGAAGGCTGCATCCTTCAGTTAGGTAGATCCGGGATGGTTGGTGGTTCCCTTTATTGTCGAGTGCCGTTCAGGTGCTCCCAACTCGGCAATACAAATCTACGACTCGAAAAGTCATTTTAGAAACAGAACATTTTATATAAAGAAAAATAATGAACAAAAAAAAATATATTAGAGACAATTTTCTTTATGTAATTTAAGCAAAGCAACTAATAAAAAAAAACAATGAAAGATGAGTATTTTAATTATGGCGTTCAGCGCCCCATCGGAAGGCAAAAAAAAAATTTTAATACGATACTTGGCAGAGTTGTTGAGTGCCCTCGTCGGCGATCTGGCCAGGTCCCCCAGGGGTCCAAATGCTGTAAGTTTAACAAAACCCCCCCAAGCAACTTTTTTGACGGGTTCCAAAAAAAAAAACCCGTCACACGCCCTCAAAAGATAAGAAAATTGTCGTTCTTGGCAGACTCGTTCTTACAATTTTCTCACAATCACACATTGACTAGACAATTACTTTAATTCAGCACGTTATCTATCATTTTATATGACTTTCCGTTCCCTTATGGAGACGGCAAGTTAAAAAAAAACGAAACGAACAACAAAACAAAAATTAATATTTTGGAAAGGTATCAACGACATCAACGTTTCTAAAAAGAAAAACGACTTTATGTATAGCTAATCAGTCTTTTATTGAATACATTTTACAGCCCTTTTAGTCACGATCGCGAGGTGAGTCCAAGGCGGTACGGGGACGCGGAAAGTCACTGGCGAGACTGAGCGTCGGTTCCTTGGCGCTGGTGGTATTCCTCATAAATGGTGGCCCGCAGGTTGGAGAGGGCCAACCATAAGGGGGAACACTGGGGGCAAGTTTTCAAATTGGTCCCCAGTTCTCCACACCAGTAGCAGAACTCCGACATGGGGCCACGCTCAGATGTACACAGGGTGTAATCGTGGTCCATGTCGGCGCAGTTAAAGCACCCCGGGTGTCGCGGTACCCAATTGGGCCGGATGATGTTGAAAGGGGGCTCCTTTCCTATATATATCTCCAGGACCTTCCTCGTCATTCCCTCCATGAGGTCGACACGTGGGAGAGTTTTACGTGGCCAAGGCGCCACCGTAGAAGAATGTCCTAGATATTGGAAAGCGAAAACCGATAAGAAAAGGGATCATAAGGCTAAGTTTAATAGATAGAGATTTCCATGTGCGTGCGTGTCAGTCGGCTATGTACGGTTTAGTATCTACAATCGAGACTCGGAATTTCCGTTTCTTGGCTTCGTCGTACAACATCAGCGTATTCGGAGTTGTTTTGAGAACGCGATAGGGACCTGCGAAAGGTGGAATTAATTTCGCGGAAAATGATCTCGCGGCGGATGTTAACGCTCGGCTCCGAGCCAGTACCAAATCGCCCACGGAATATTTCACGTTTCGCCGTCGCAGATTATAGTGAAACGATTGTTTTTCAAACGCGTCGCGCAAATTTTGTTGTATCAATTCTGGGAAAGTCTCGATGGTTTTCATTCGTTTTTGCCATTCAGAAATTTCGACTGATCTTCCGTACGTTTGGTTCGCCAATTCGGCCTGTAAATTTAATTCTCTTCCCAGATTTATGAACGCTGGGGAGGCTTGTAAAGTGGTGTGGAACGCGGTATTATAAGCGATGCGGAAGTCAGACAGGTGTTGATCCCATAGCTTCTGATCTTGGCCCACGTAGGCGATGATCATTGCTTTGAGCGTTCGGTTCACTCGCTCTACAGGATTCGCTTGAGGGCGATATACCGGAGTTTTCGCATGTACCGTACAATGTCCTGCCGTGATCGATTCAATGTCGGAATTGACAAATTCGGTCCCGTTGTCCGTGAGGAAGACTTTCGGCGAGCCCCATCGATTGATAATGGAATCTTTATAGGCGAGACTGATTTTCTTCCCGGTCGCGGAACGCAAAGGGTGGACCTCAATCCATTTTGTAAAGATGTCTTGAAAGACCAATACGTACACGTTTCCGGAAACGCTTCGCGGGAATGGTCCCATTACGTTGGCGGCGACTGTTTGCCAGGGCCCACTAGGTGTACGATCTCTCATCAAGCCTGCGGGTGGTCGCTGCTCGACCTTCAATTTTTGACATGTTTGACATTTTTCGACAATTTTCGCGACGTCGCGGAAAATACCGGGCCAATAATAGTTCTGTGTTATTCGTCGGAAGGTCTTTTCGAGGCCCAAGTGACCGGCTTGGGGCGGTTCGTGGATGCTTCGGATCACGATATGTCTCGAGTTTTTCGGAACGACGAGTTTCCAGGCGGTATAATCAGGCAGTAGTTCGTCGATCATTGGTTGTGGATGATGGTAATATAATTGACCATTTTCTATTTTCCAATCTAGATATTTGTCGGGGTATTTTTCCACTTCGTTTTGACGAGACGTGAACCACTTATCTAACGGTTCTTTTAATGGCAACCTGAGATTCGACACGGAAAGTGAAAATACTTGTGACAACGCGTCAGGCACCCTCTGCGCCACATTTTTTCGTAATTCTAATTCAAACTCATATTCCGAGAGCTCGATAACCCATTTCCCCAATCTTCCGATTGGTTCCTTGAGCGTTAGTAATCGTTTCAGACTACCGTCATCTGTCACCGCGGTAAAACGCGTGCCCAACAGATAAGCTCGGAATATCTTCACGGCCCATACCAGAGCAAAACATTCCCTCCGGTAGCAGTGTAATGTTTTTCGGTGTCGCTCAAGGCGCGACTGGCGTACGCGACGACTTTTTCGGTCGTCAAGGCGCTGGGACAAGATTGCGGACAACCCTACGGAACTCGCGTCTGTTTGCAAGCGGAAAGGCTGTGTAAAATCGGGACAAGTCAACAGTACCGAATTAATCAAGATGGATTTTAGGTTTTCGAAGGCGTCTACTTGTTCTCTACTCCACGTCCACGTTGTAGCCTTTTTAATCAATCGAGTGATGGGTTCGGCAATACCTGCTAGATTCGGGATAAAACGTCGATACCACGAAATCATTCCGAGGAATCGGCGTACTTCCTTGACTTTTTTCGGTGGTGGATAGTTAATTATACCATTATCAATTAATTATTTATGAATTTATGACGTTGTCATGACAACAAAAAGCCTTAACGGCTTTTTGTTGTCGTGACAACGCATTTTTTTTAACGCAAACAGCGGGATGATTGACATCCTTCTGCAGTACTAATTTTTCAAGTTCGCTTTTGGCGGAGTGGTCAGCGGACAAGATTCTCACTTCTTGCGCTTGGTTTCAAAACTCGAAAATATTTTTTTTTTATTATTATTTTTTTTTTTTTTTAGTTTATATTGATTTTTATTTAAG
>JABFQA010002153.1:0-11845 GCA_022817065.1 Probaryconus sp. ZL-2020 | reverse complement strand
TATATTAATTAAACTTATTACACCCTCGCTTTTACATTACGTCATTATATTTACAGTAGATTATCAAATTATTAAACATATTTTAATGAAAATAATTGATAATAATTTGATAACACACTGAACAATTATAAAATAATTATTGTATTATATTTTAATCTAAGCATGCTCTTTTGTATCAAATTATTATTAGAGTAAAATTTCTGCTTTCAGGTTTTGGGCAAAAGTGAGTAAAAAGTTTTTATTGAAGACACTAGATTTAAGAATAACACAAATATTGAATGGTCAATGGCTCATATTTGAAGAAAACGCTGACCTGACAGAAGGAAAATTGTATTTTGTTGACAGGAGTATGTGAAAGCAGTAGGCTTTATGTCTAATCAATGTTGACGCAGTCCTGTGAGAAAGTGAAAATGCGAAAGGATTTTCTTACGATTCTCTAAATTTAGATAATCAGATGCATAGTCGCTCAGTACGCACGCGTTACATATATAAAATTTTTTTCATACATAATGCAACTGCAATATGGTCACATGCACATAACAATGAGCATGTGACTTTATGTTCCATCGTAAAATTCTCGAGTTTCAATGCTAACATTACTAAATGTTAAACAGTACATAATACCTTAAAACGAATATGCAAATGTCTTTTTGCAAATTTAGCGAAATCAACGTGGTATATAATTTTGTGATTTGTTAACAATTTTTGATACAACTAAAGGTACAAGAAAAGAGCCTCAGGATACAGAAATGTCTGATACGTGTCTGTAAAGAGTGTTATCAATGAAATTTAGAAATGACTAGACGTTGATTATTATTTGGAAAATTGCCTTTGCAAAGATCTCTTTTAACTTGCAGTAGGATGAAAAATGTTTGTTGAATTTTTAATATTTTTCTTCAGTCTATGTTAATTTTCAACCGATATTTTTTCAAGAAAATCAGTTTCTACATTTATCTTGTAACATTATACCATGACATTTCTGTTTCTTACTTCTTTTACTTTTGATCTGCATTAAAAATATTTTACAAGTTATCTTCGTCAAAGAAACTATAGAAATTGTCTTTATAATAGAGAATTTTGGAAAATCTACTGAAGATCAATTCTACAGAGCCTTTGGTGAGAATGATAACATTATACATTTTACTGAAAAAGAAGAGTGTGGTCCATTTTTTAATAGATACGAAATATCTCCAACAATGTAAAACCACACATCATCATTCTTTTAAAAATGATGATGATGATGGAATGACATTTCACCTTAAGAGGTTTGCAAAAACTTTACAGGCACTCATCTCCTTTACAATCCAAACATCTCAATCCTATATTAAATCGTATTTAATATTGAGCCTCTCGTGAGAACGTGGTCCAGGAGCACAGTCTTCGAAGCCATCCGCAAATTAATGCACCTCGATCGTCTCATAAAATTTGTATTAAAAGAAATAGTGGGTCAGAAGGAGTTTCACTTTGGGATTCTCTTTCGTGCACCTCGCCCCAACTTGGGCGGATGAAAAAGAAGAAAAGAAAAGTGGAAAATAAAGGAAGGCATTTATTGGCAATATCGCCTGGGATGATAATGACAATGTTGTCGTTGCTACCGATTTGTTGGAGAAATTGTGCGTGGTCAATTTTCGCCGGAGGATAAAGCGCCGTGACGACGACGCTACGTCGACGCCGATGGATTCCGTCGATGTCATCGATTGCCACCGTCCGGAGAAATTCGCAATCTATGCCAAACGTTTGTGAAATTGAGGACATATACACACGCCGAGTTCCGGCCGCATAGCTATGCATTGTGCAGCGAAAGTAATACCCATACAAGCGCGCGCCAGAGCACCGAGCAATGTCAATGACAATTTCATTTCCGAACCATGATGATTTGTCGCGAGGTCTTGCTTGTTCAAACTTCGATATCGAACTTTGAACTGACCGCAAAAAACTTCTGTGATAAAACGTGAACATAGTTAAGATTATCAGGATTTACACAATGAACAATGAGGCTATATATATTATGTCAATTATACATGATCCTGGTTCCCGATAAACATCTAATGAATGATGTTTCAATTTCTTTCTGTCTTTTTTTTTTATTAAGAGAATGAATATGAACCTGACGCGAAATTGCCCAGTCATGCTTTGTGTCGTTATTTGTGGATTATTTTGATTTATTTACCTGTCTTAAATCATGGGAAACTATTTCCGGAATGCTGGAATACTTAATGGACAAATTTCACCGATAGTGAAAAAAATAAATCCAGTTAATACAATGGATAAGGAAATGTCTTTGTTGATGAAAAGAAGGTTGAGTTATTGAATGCGGTAAGAAATCTTGAAAAATCTTAATAAATATTGAAAGCAAGCAAAAAAAAGTTGAAAATTGTATTTGCCTTAGTTACAAAGTTTCTAGTCAAATCCATCCATCAAGTGTGTCCAGTTTCTTTTTCAATATCTTAACAATAATGTACATTTTAATGACTAACGGTAATAATCATTTCAGTTACAGTGAAGGTGTAAAACAATTTTGATCAATTGTTTTTCATTTTTTTGGTTTTCAAGATGATGAAATAGAAAATTATTTGATCGTTATTTGGAATGGCCTGAATATGCAACCAGAAGACAACAGGAATTGAAATTAAAGATTAATAGTATTCCTCGAATCTCTTTTGTTAAATATTAGTTGTGGAGAAAAGTTGACGTTCGGTAATGCACTTAGCTAATGCGAGAGGAAATGCTTCGTTGTGGTAAAAAGAACTTAAGATAAACAAGATGATTTAATAAAAAAAAGTTTGCAAACCAGAAAAAAAAAAAAAAGAAAGAAATCACCACCGTGAATGAGGAGAAAGTTTTACAAAATTAATACATTAAAGCAGGAAATTGACTACTTAACTGGTCCGTTTGAAGACAAGCGGACCTTGAGACAATGGCTATTAAGGCTAACACGGATTACATCTTCATTTGCAATTTTATGCAATAGACATAGAGTAAAGATTTTCTCCAACTTTGTCTTCGGTCTCCTGATGACTTAGACCAGATGGTTTAAACATTTGAAACGTAACTTCCGCCTCAAATATTAACTCAGTGAGAAAATACAAGTTACAAAATGTATCAATTTCCTTATACACCAAAGCTTCTAATTTTCAAATTACATTTCTACTTTCAGTTATGTAAATTTCAAGGATTGTTCTCAGCTAAAATTGGAAACTAATAGAAAGAACAGAATTTTCACTCTGTGAACGTTTTATTTCATTTGGTGACAATCAGTCCATATTTTTGAGTGTGAAAATCAGCACCGTACCAAATGAAAATGCAAAATAAGAGTCAAATTAGGAACAATTGCGTAATGTGGAATAACAGATCTGAAAGAAGAGAACGGTTCTTATAGCAAGACTATCCGATTCTATGTAGAACAGGGAGGTGCGCGCACAATCGTAATTAACTAATTAATATCATTACACGCTCAGTCGCGAATTATTACACGCTTGCTAACTAACGAAGCGTCAGACGTAATGACGCGAGGATAGAGGCCGCGGGGAGTGCGAACTATATGGGCTCACATATTTCTCTTTTCAATCTCGAGCTGCTCAAGATTGTCCCACGGTCAACGAGAACTGACAAATGCATTTGTTACGTAACAGATAGAATCGATGCTTATCCGCATTAAACAGCGATAAAACATTGGATTTAACATACCGTGACAAGTATTAAATAGCGTGCACTATGATTTGAAAATTATGAAAATAAATTAACGACGAGCAATGAAATTTGCACTTTCACTGTAACTGTTTGATTGTTGCTCTCTTTATCTTAGATAAAAACAAAGTGTACCGATTTTTTCTCACCCTTTGGGCAATGCGGGATGAAACATTTTGCACGCAGAAAAAAATTTATTAAAAAGTACTATCTTCTTGTGAAAATATTTTTATAAAATTACTAATTTTTATGTTAAAGAAATGCTTAATTTTTTTTTTTTTATATTTTAATAACATTATTTATTTTGTACTTTATTAAGAAGAGAGTAAATTTTATTAAATCCTTTTTCTGGACCCAGAGAAAGAAGTAACAAATGCTTAGAAAAGTTTATTTCCTTCTTTGTCTTGGTTTAGAAAAGAAATTCCTTGCAAAATGTTAAGCAATTTTTGTGAAGGCAAGGAGATTTATATTGCAAAGGTTTAATAATGTGTTTTAATTGAATGCTGATATGGTCTTCAAAAAAATTGCATAACTCTTTACAAGGGTTTCTCTGGAGTTGTACTATAGCACCATTCTTAACGTCTACTCTGAGCTTGCGATAGATAGATGCTAACGAGGTTTAAAATACAATAATCGACGGATTCGAATCTTTGATTCAAGTCATTCCAGCGACGAATTGGCACGTTTCGTCGCGACTGTAATCGCTCTTCCCCTCATAAAATAAATCCTAAAGAAATTTATTGAATATTATATCAATTATGAATAATTTTCAATAACTCTCAATAGAACATTTTTGCAAGATTATCTACTTGAATCTCACGCGACATTTGGCAGGGGAGGTAATTTGACAAAAGCTGGGGCAGCTTGACTGGCTGCAAACTGAATATTATTTGATGGAATAGCACCTACGTTCAATGCTAAGACCTTGGAAACAATGTTGAGATCCTCTTGTCCAGCTGGACCAGGACCAGCACCAAGATTATTCGCAATTCCTGATTGGTAAAGCAATTGTTGGATTTGCCTTGCTGACGAAGTGGTTGGAGACGAAGGTGGGGGTGGAATTCTCACCTGTCTGAATTGATTGAGCTGATTTAATGGAGAAAAATTGAAATTGGAAAATCTCTGTTGCGGAGGGAATACAAAATTGTTAGTTCTCAAGTTAGACTTGTCGACGTTCAATCCAAAATTCCCTACTGATCCAAAAGCCTCTTGTCTATGAAATCTGGTGGGTGCTGTTGCCAAAGGTGGAAATTCAGCGAATACCGGAAACTGCTGTTGCTGCAGTTGCTGTTGCTGGAACTGCGGAGGACTTCTCAATGGTTGAGCTTGGAAGGTTGGCCTGAATGGTGGAGGGATTGCAGCACTTGGAACTTCAAGACTCAAACTTGGCTGAAGTCTGATGTTGAATGATTTGAAATTAGCATGCTGTGGAAGCTGGTTGTTTTGCTCAAAGGCATTAAACTGTTGTTGTTGCAGCCTCTTTTGTTGTTGTTGCTGTTGTTGTTGTTGTTGCTGCTGCTGCTGTTGTTGTTGTTGTTGTTGTTGTTGTTGTTGTTGTTGCTGTTGATGTTGTTGGAAGAGCCTTTGTTCTTCCAATTGTTTCAATTTCCTCTGCTCTTCTAATTGTTTCAACCTCTGTTCTTCCAACAATTTTGCTCTGGCTTGTTGTTCCTGGATCTGTTTCAGCTTAGCTTGCTCTTCCAAATACACCTGCTGTTGTCTTTGTTGGTGTGCCTGTTTCTGTCTCAACTGCTCTTCGTAAATCCTCCTTTGCTCCAACAGAAACTGTGTCTGTGCGATCTGCTGCTGATGAAGTTCAATCAACTGTTTTTCCAACAACCTTTGTTTAAATTCCAATTGTTCTTGCAAAGTTAAAGCTTGGCCGTCTCCAGAAGATCTGTAGATGGGTACAACGCTCTTTGGCACTCCACGTTCATCCTGCTGAACAGTAAAAGCCGCAACCAATGGTGCTTGGAAGATCTTGACTTCTTCAGCTGTTTCCTGTTTCTTTTTCTTCAAAGGGGCTTTAGTGGCATTCAAAGGAGGATCAACTGTAGGACTGGAGACAGTTGGTTTAGGGGCCACTAGAGCATTAGCTGAAGCAATCCCATTACTCGCACTCAAAGACAAGGTTTCAACATTTGGACTTATTGACTTCTGAGTCTCGACATCCACCACAGTTTTCTTCTCTGTTTCGAGACTGCTTCGGCTCCTACTTTCTATCACCTCGTTAGAAGCCGTCTCGCGCGAGTTCTGGACATTGTAATCTCTGGATCTCGTACTCGCAATCGTAGACGTGGTTAAACTGGAAGGCACGTACTTCTCGATCTCGATGAACGTGCTGTTCTGCAGCTTGTCCTCGCTAGTTAATTCTCGGTCACCTGGAAACTCTTCAAATGGGTACTTTTCTACTGTACCAAAGTTTGTGTTCAGATCCTTCTTTTCAATATCAACCTCCTGAGTAATATTTTCTTCCGTTTCCGTTTCCTCTTCGTCTCGATGTTGCTCCTCGGATTCTGCCTCCAAATCCACCAATGCGCGTAGAAGAGCTCGTCGCAGATTTTTGTCCAGTTTAATGGGAGGTGCCGGTTCGAGGTCCGTGGGCGTGGCCACCAGGTCTTCAGCGGCTAGAACCAAAGCCATGCCGGCTAATAACAGTGCCACCGTTGTCTGGAAAAGATAAAGAAAAAAAAACACAGACATTAGAAGTGTGTTATCAGTCAAGTACTCGAGTGTTGTAATAGTCTCGTCTTGATTCTAAACGTAAATTTAAAGAACGTTTCATAATGATTGTTATTATCCGCGAAAGACAACGAGGAGATTGTTTCTTGGGATTGAATATTTAATTGGTACAGGAATCAACGCGTCTATGGTACTAATTGCTGCTGACAGAAGGCAATATTTATGCAAGCCGTTAATTACCGGACTGACGGGCGATATCACTTTCTAAACGATACATTCGTAGTTGCAGCAAAATTGTGAATAATAATTGATATAAATAACAACGGTTGTGCCGGCGTGTCGCATAAATTAAGAATGTTTATAAAGGAGACCCCCGCGGCTGTGAGAATGTCCCGTCATTTACTACGCCGAAATCCAACGCCACGTCCAAAATAATAGATTGGGAAGAGTCGTAAAACAGTACTTCTCGGTACTTCTTTCTTAATAGGGAAGAAAGGGGAAACTCCGCGAACCTTGTAAAGTCTATTGTAATATATTATATACGTCATGAATATCAAAATGCAAGACACCGCATATGTCAGTCTTGTCACTGTCATATTACAGATGTGAAAGCAACAGATGAAATGACTCTGACGTAACGTATCAATTGACTAAGGTGGAAGGCACTGAACAATGCCGGTCGAACAAAGGAAAATGCTAATAAGTGTTTGCATTATTAAGCACCTTGCGGACAAAAATTGAACGACATTTTACACCTATTGCAGCTGCCAGTTTAACAATTGTCTGGTGCACTTGATTTATGATAACCATACGGTTTCCTGATTGATGATGATAGACGGAAAATTGTATTGGACCTCTTATCACACGTATTGCCCAAGAAGAAAGTTTAAATTGGCTACTTTAATTATTCGCCAATTAAAACACCGAAACAATTGAATATAATTTTTCCGTCTGAAATTGATGAATCTGCATTAACAACTTTTTCCTACGAAGGCCATTAATACCCCTTTCCCCCCATAAATTAGTGAGAAGGTTGCGATTAGTATTAAGTTGAAAAAAAAAAAAAAAATGATTCATTGCCGCTTAGCGGGCAAATAGTTGCATAAATCATCGTCTCCTCAAACATTTCTCATTCGTAATAGGCAATATTATTTCAATAACTACTGAGCGAGCGCGGCGTTATTGTTCGCGGCACGCAGTCGTACGCGCAAGAAAAGAAAAGCAGACAAAAAAAAAGAAAAAAACGAGAAGAAAAATAAAAACATTATCGGCAATAGCCCGCCGTAAATTTCGAGCCCGATGGAATGAGTAATTCTTATAATTAATAAGAACCGCAACGGGCGAAGTAAAAGCTGGCGTATTAGCGGCGATAAAAAGTTGCCAGCGCTATTGTTAGAGAGAGTGCAGCACGTGGGAATCGCGATAGGAAAACGCGGCTGTGCGCGGCAGTAAATGCCGAGGAATGCTTTCCTAGTCTTCTAACGGGAACCAAGGAATCACAAAGTTGCATCATACCGGCCGAAGAAAGACCGAAAAGTGACTTATCAATTACCTCCCGTTCGTCCGTCACGATTCCTCTTCTTCAGCCAAGCCCATAACTAAGAATTCAATAACTCATTGGCATTTTTTTATGTCCCTTTCCATATACAATTTTGTAGATAAACTTTTTTTTTTCTATTGCAATTTATGGGATTTTGTTGAGACTTTTTTTGCAATGTTGAAGGCTTTTTCGCAGATCTTCAGATATGATTTTCAAAAATCTTAAAAAAATTATTTTCCTTGATAATAAAGAAAATGTTTACCGATTCTTGAATAAAAATGAAAAGTGAAGATAAAGAATTACGGTTAAAATAAAAGACTTTTTGATTCATTGAATATTATGATCGAATGGTCAACAACGAAACTGTTGAAGATTTTTAAAAGATGTCTCTCTCCCTCCTCATTTGTTATTCCGATGCGTCTGTTAGTCAAGCTCGTCGTACGCGATTGCGATTGTCCAAACGGACAGGTTGATCGCTCAGAGATACGATCCGACGACGACGCGTGCTTTTAGCCCTAAGCGGATGACAAATTGAACGCGCACTTTTTCCATCTACCACTCTCCTTGCCTTTCAGGTTTCAGTTTCGATCATCAGATGGAATTACAATGTTGCATTGTGCTGTACATTTGCATTTTAACACCATCCAGAGGAGTTGCTATTTCGACATTTATTATTTCTTTGATTGTGTTAAAGATCAAAGAAACGAGATTTCTAAAGCTCATAAATTGAAAATAAATTTCGTTGAAGCATAAGTACTGTTTAAGATCTTTAAGATTAAACTTTACACATCATTTCTCAAAACAACAGATACTATGAATTGTACTGAATTCAATCAATAACTTTAAATTAACAGTTGCTTTTGTTTATTTAATTTCAAATATTGAAATCTCTTGACTGCATTATGAGTTCAGTTTATTTTTTTTTCAATCAATTCAATCAATTAAAAGAATCATTAAAAAACAATTGGTCGATTCGTCATTGTAATAATTATGTGTTTAAGAGTTTGAAAACGACGAAATCGATTTAAGGAACGATTTCAGTGATTCAATAGCGTACATAAAATGGGTGTAACTTTCCAACGTCAAAGATACGTTGTAAGGTACATTAAAGTATATATTTGAATTTCAATGTAAGGTCGATTCGTTTGAATCGTCACTTATAATGATTTTATATTACTATAATTATAACCTTTTAGCACGTTTATTTGACCACATAATATATAATTACATTTTACAGTTAATTTGATATTTATTCAAAGCGAGTTAATCGTACAAAAATATGTGGCTAAATGGTAGAAAGCTGAATAGTTTTTTTCCTCAATTATCGTCAAAGGTCGTTAATTTTAATAACGTCTGTGTAATCCTTTGATTCGTTCTATTGAATGATTTTTGTTCTTGAATATATTCGCTCTTTAACAAACTGAAAAAAGAAAATAAAATAAATGCGTTAATTGTTCTGTTCGTAATAAAAGAAGGAAAAAATTCATCGTGTAATCATTTGGCATTTCGTAACGTCTCGAAATGTAATACGTGCGACAAAAAATTTAATTAGAAAAATCCACATTTCCCCAACTCATTCTAATGTGATTTCCTTCTACATTAATAGTTAACATTTTTTTAATGTAACTATGTTCTGTAAATTGAAATAACTGATGTTTTGGATTTTTTTTTTTCTCAAAAGAAATATGTTATAACTTTCTCGTGTGTGGTAATCAAATTGTTTAAAGTTCATTGACTTGATGATTTTCAGGATCATATATACAAATGATTTGATAACTGTAAATATGAATTACAAGTGAAACATTTCTTACAATTAGAATTGTTCTGGGGCATTAACTTTTATTGATTATCTGATCCTGTTAATTGTAACTTAATCACTTTATTTCATGGTACATTTATTTACTTTGTACAACTGAGTATGTATATCAGCATAAGTGAAGTATTTAAAATAATGAAGTTATGGGAAATAAATAAAATTGTTTTATGTACATATATAGGGGCAATTATTTAATTAGTTTGGCACTGATTATGCAAAAAGAAAGTACGTTTTATAATGTAGATATATTTTTTAATATTATCGACATTCTTAAAAAGATGATTTTATATCAACAGTATTTAAAGTCAATGAGGAAATTCTTTTGCCATCAATATGAATGCTTTCAGTAATAAAAAGAATTACATTACATCAACGGCAAATCATGCAAATCTTCATGAAAGAAAATTTTCTATTTCGACATGAATTCCTCCTGACTTAAGAAGATCATATCTGGTCAGTGCAAAAAAAATTACAATCATAAAGTAGAAAATCATTATAAAATGGTACTTAATAAACGTTAGAGATTTGAAGAAAAAAAAAACTGTATAAAGTTTTCTTTTTGCAAAAAGCTCTGATCTTCAAAGTGCAAAAAATCTGCATGACCATAATCAGTTGATTTTACTGGACCATGACGATTGGCCAAGGCAGCCGGATTTGATTCTTAAGGACGAGCCCCGAGGTTGATTTTCTCTTACTAAAAAGCATGACAAATTCGCGAGAATCCAAAAGACATTAACATAAAACCAGGGAGTCCGCATAAATAATGATCGCATCGCGAAAACCTCGTTCTACAATTTGTGTCTGCGAGTATTATTATGGGGGATTTAAATACGTATAAAAGTGAAATGTCATATCTACGCAAGGAGCAATTAACCGTATAGACGCAAAAAAAAATTGCACAAATGAAAGCAAATTTAAAGCGAGGTAGAAAAATTGCTAACTAGAAAGCCATTACGTGTAATTATATTGTCATCGTATTTCACGCAAAAAGCAGTCGAAGCGGTGCGTGGCTTTGCTAATTATTTGCTTCGCAAAATTAAATTTTATGACAAGCTACGGAGCAGTTTTGCATACCTGATACGTACGAGATTCGCGTAAATATTACCCGGTGGATCAATAAAGTTTGCTAAACGAAGAGAAATTCTGTCAATATCTTCGGACAGAATTGCAAGAATTTTTACTAAATTGTATTTTGGAGATAACTTTTGCAATTGTGCAATTTCGTGATTTTATATTTTTGCACTAAGTGTAGTAATTTTTCTGGTTGCAAATATTGAAAATCTTTTCTCTGAACATTATAATGGGTCTTAAAATAACATTTTTAGTAACTTTCAATTGCATTGTCTTTACGGCTCATTATCACCTAAACAATAAACTAAATAAAATTGCTTTGAAATGAAATTAAAATGAAAAGGACTTTTGCAGATTTTCACGAGACAAGAAACAAGCAATTTCGCATTTATACGAATCATCATCATCCAGACGTTTCTATTATTCTGAACAACGCAACTGTTTATTTCTTTAGTGGAATTTAATTTTACGACAAGCAATTTTGCATACTTGATATTGCGAAAATCCAGTTATCCTATAAAATAAAACTTGAGTTAAGAAGAAAGTAAAGTTTACTGGAAGTCTATGGATTTTGCCATTATCACTAGATTTCGATGATCGAGATATAAATGTCATGTTAATGCATAAAACCTATCAAGGTCGGAAATGAATTTTGCATGATATGGTTTTTACGACGATCTAAGGATTTGCTAAATATTGTAAAAGCGATTGACTGTTATGGCCTGTAATCGCATTAAAGAGTCTTTAATAATCGTTTATAGGTTATCACGAGTTCGTGAACATTTTTTGCAGTTAATTGTAAAACAATTAATTATGACTTTTAGATACTATTTCATGAGAAAGTGTACCAACTTTTCTTGCAATTTTTTTTATTATGATGAATATTAAATAACTTGTTGAATTATTAAGATTTCAATTCAACTTTTATTCATATTGTGAAAATATTTTATACACATAGTCTGATTGTACTTTTATTTAAGTACATTACTAATTACAATGAAGTTCACAATAATAACATATACGTGAAACAAAATCCACATTACATTATA